>CM069907.1:4819193-5030730 GCA_036172215.1 Camellia granthamiana
TGGTTCAGGTCGATCAGGCAGTGGATTTGGTGGATTTAGCTCAAGCCGCTCAGGCAACTCCAGTCGGACGGGTGGTTTTGGGGACAGTGGTTCAAGTCGTTCTGGTGGATTTGGTGATTTTCGCTCAACCCGACCCAGTAATGGCTTCTTTGATGACAAAATAGGTGGTGATCGGAACACTGGGAGGAACTCATTCTAACTCTGTTGGGAGGTAAGTTTATGAAACTCTTCCACCAGAGATTATAGAACTTAATTTGTTTCATGATAATTTTATTACCTATATGATAATTTAATTTTGATAGTAGTCCAGATCAAATGTATGTGTACATCTTTTATACTTGAACAATGAAGCAAAGAATTAGAAGCAACCGATGGTCCATGTTATTGTATGTATGTCAAGTGTAGGGTACTATCATTTTGGTAACTCTATTTTACTATATTATGTAATCGAAATGATGAGTTTGACCTAGATTTTATCATGCAACAAACATTAAAAAGTTCTGTACTGAAGACTTTTAGTGTACACACCAAAGTGTGTGTTGTGGTGTAGTTTTATACACAAATTAACCTATTGGGGTTCATTTGATCGGTTTGACACCAAATTGTGTGTTGTGAGGTAGTTGTTTTCATTCACATGCTTCATGATGTTTTCACCTCTTAATTTCAGAAATGAGAAGTACAAAGTTCCGCTTTGAGGATTGGATTGAGTCAGGCAACAACGGGCTATTTGGAGTAACCGGGCAGTTGCAGGTGGGGGGTTGTATGCTCTACTATTCCGCGCTTCTCCGAGCTGGTTCTATTAGTATTAATATAGTTGTCATTTTAAGATCATATTTTGATGAATGGTCTTTTTTGCTTATTATTATTAGATACGAAAAGAAAGTCTCCTATATGTAATCAATCTTAAATCTCAATCTATGGAAGATTTTGTCTTTGGACTCCAGCAGTGTTATGGATTCTAGGTTCTTGTTCATAATTTGTTTGAAATTGATTCAAAGTATGAGAGATTTTTGAACATGTGGGTGTAGTGAGAAATTTGGCAGGTCTATTTAGAAACACTCTCCCCTTTGTGGTGGTTAGGCTCAATTTCAATGTAGTTGATAAAGTTTCTATTGCAAGAGCCACCTTTCTTTTAAGGTGGCTTATTATTTGGAATTAATTTGTCTTTTGTTCCATTAATTTGATAGCTTATATTACTGATTTAAAAGACAATTCTGTAGCTTCTTTTTGTTGTTGCTGTTGTAGTAGTAACTAAAATCTATACTAGCTAGTATCGAAAGTAATACATATTAATAATAGTGAGTAATAAAATGGTCACTTCTATTTGGTACTTTGAAATTTATACATTTCACTTTTTTATAGTTTTTATTTAGATTTAAATGATTTTTTATTTTAGATAATTTACTCTTTTCTTACTCTTTAATTTTGTATGTTTATCAACTTTTATTCTCTTTCATCACACTAATAGAAATTTGAATTTGATACGTTTCTCTTCATCACCCCCTTGGTTGTTGAACCTCTCAAATGTTGTATTCATAATTTGATTCCATTATAAAGCTGAAATAATGTAAATAGAGAAATTCATCTACTTTGAAAAACACTTAATTAGATGAATTGAATATCGCACATAAGTATAAATAATAATTAAAATTTCTTTTTGAGATACAACTCTTTTTCCAAGTATAATAATTAGTTAAAGTGGGGTTATATTTTCAAAACAATATATTCAACTTGCTTGTTTTCATTTTTCAAAAAACACTTTTCAGAAAATTCTACTTTCTTATTTTTCGTGTTTTTTTGTTTTTACTGAATTTTTTTAATATTTTAAGCAATTTTTTTATTTTTTAGACATACCTAACATAAATATACCTAAAAATTAAAAAAATTATAAAAAAAATCTTTTAAAAATTCACTAAATACCAAAAATACAAAAAAAAAATACAAGAATTAAATACATTTTTTATATTTTTATGTATTTATTAATTTTTTAAAATATTTTTCACAAAATTTTTACTTTTTATATACATCTAAGTAAGGTGCATCTAAAAAAGTAAAAAAAATGTTTAAAATTTTAAAAATATTCACTAAAAACAAAAAAACACGAAAACCAAAAAACTCAATTTTCAAAAAACTTAATCCAGAAAACTCAAACTAAACATATATTTTCAAAACATGATTTCATAAAATAATATGAATTTGACCCCTAAAAAATCAAATTGGATAGTTTTATATAATTTGCTTTAAAATTATATGAGTTCAATAAAGCAAAAAACACATGATAATGGTAAAGTTACATTTTGACCCCTGGGGCTAAAAAATTGTGAACTTATAAATGCACCTTTTCAAGTAAATCTACCTTCGTTTTAAATGAACTAGACAAAATTTTTATTTTTTCTTATCTACGCCCATTTCACCCATCTTCTCGCCACCCTTGCCTCCCCACCTCTCATCTCCTTTATTCAGTTACTCATTTCCTCTAATTTCTTTTCTTTTTCAAGTAAATCTCTTTATAATTTACAGAATTGGCGAGATCATAAAAGATTGTTTGATTACTCAAACAATATAAAGACATCTCGAGTGGTCTTAGTCAACTAAACATGTAAAAAGTCATGATTTAGTAGATTTCGAGAGACCTAGTGTCACTTTTTGATCAGTCTTTCTATTGTTCTTTTTCTATATACTTGGATGTTGTTTGATAAATTTAAAAATTAAAAATTAAGTACTACAAATTCAATGTTGAATTTTCTAATGTGAGAATTGTTATGTGTTTATTAAAATTTTTGTGCTAAATTTAATCAAATAGTTTGGTACGTAAAATAATCCAAAAAATTTAAAATTTAATTAACATTTTAAAATTTTCCTCTTACTCTTTTTATAACTATGGTAGAGGGTTGGTAGCTACGTCGTGGTGATAATGGCAGTGGTGTTAGAGTGAGTGGCGGCAACATCAAAAGCGGTTGGTTGTTGTGGTTGAATTGAGTTGCTTAGTGTGTATAAGTTTACATAATTATTTGACAATTTCATTTGAAATAATAAGATGGATTGATTGCTTTCCATAGGGTGAGACCATGAACATAACCAAGGTGTCCTACTACATGCTGTAAATTTTGATGTTAGGTAAATTATTATGTGACTCATGCGATGCATAAAAATTTATTTTTAAAATAAAAAATTAATTTTGAATTTTAATATTTTGTGTAAAAAATTTTAATAATTGAAAGTTAAATATAAATAGATTTGCTAATGACTGATAAAAATTGTTATCAGTGTGTGTGATCCTATGTATAATAGGCCCACCGAAACAATTTCTTTCAAAATTCAACAAAAAAAAAAAAAGATGTATTCTCAACCTGAAATTAAAATCTCATTTGTAAAAAAAAATCATGAATTCCAGCAACGAAAAATTCTAGAATATACAAATTATGATTTGGTTATAACTCACGATGTACTATTTTGATTATTAATCGAAAATGTTTTTGTTAATTTCTTATGTTTTTGGTTATGTCTAAAGTGGTGCATCGAGTTTTTAATTATACTTCAAGTGATATTTGATTATGTTCTATTATAATATTTTTATATGAGAATATTTAAGTATTTTATTACATGAAAAAGTGTTTAAGGTGAGTTGGATTTATGCTTATATCAGTAAGATCATAAGAGTTATTCACATTGATGCATAAAAAATTATAAATTCAAATCATAAACTGTGTCATCAAAGGGAATTAGACACAAAATTTTTATAACCTTAATAATTTTAATTCTCAAGGGGGTTCCGATTAATTATGTGACACATCATAATAACTGTAAAAATTTTATTCTAACCAAATTATTTTTACATATATTTTCTGGCAGAACTCATGAAAGTGCATTATCGATAATACTATAAATTTAGAATATTTATTTAAAAATTATTCAAGAAATATCAATATGTGCCTTAAAAATACACAATAATTTTTTATGAATCATTATTTTTTAATAATACTCCGCATTCTTAATCATTGAACACTGTTAATTTATCTTATAAAAATTTAACAAAAAAAGTATTGAGTTCTATTATTTTAATCAATCAATATCAAATTGGATGCTATACGTGTATATAAATCATTTTTAAAAGTGTGATGTTTGATATAAAATCACAATGGAGTTAACTTTAATTAAGTAATGATATTTTATATAATGATATGTGTTACAAAGGAATAGTATTGATATTAATTTAAATTTAAATTACTTATTTTAATAATCTTAGCCTTATCGTTCTATAAAAGTATTACTTGAATACTTATAAATAATAAATTTAGTTAAGTTATTTATTTATTTTGATAATTTTATTTCTATTGTGCTATAAAAGTGTAATTATCATATAATATATATTGAATTATAAGATAGTAAAATAAAGGGAAATTTTTTTAAGGTCCCTAATAATAGTAATTTAGAGGATAGAGGACACCAAAAAAATGGATGATGCATCAGGTCCCTCAATTAGAACGCGCGCATTTTTAATTCTTTCTTGGATCAAAATACCCTTCACAAATCAACTGAAAACACTCAATTGGATTCCGACGACTGAGTTCCATTCCAAACATCCAACCATCTTCATGAGCAAGAGAACAGGAGAATTAGGGTTTCACAATCATCTTCACTATCCACATTAGGGTTTCATTATCTTCTGCCAAAATCTTTTCCATTCCTTCTTCACAAACTTTTCTAACCCGTTTTCACTGTTCATCGTCATCTCAGTTCATCTTCATCTCATTGCATCTTCATCTTAGGGCATATCAGTTCGTAATTAGGGTTTCATCCTCACTCTGGTAAGTTTTCTACAATTCAACGGGTTTTTCTCTGGAAACACAATTAATTACATATTATATTAGCTTTCCATTAATTAGGGTTTCAATTTTGTAATAAAAAGTTACATGAATTTGAAAAATGTTATTTCTCTGAGTTTTGAACTTATTCTTGAAGATGTCTGTGTGATTTTATCTGTAATTTTCTCTGGCATTTGAATTTCTCTGGTATTTGCTTGATCTTTGTTTCTTCTTTGAATTTTCTCTGGCATGTTTGTTCCCCCATTTGTTTCTGTTTATTCCCTATCTTCTCTGGCATGGTTAATTTCTCGGTGTAATTTTCAAATACAATTCATTCAAATTTCTCTTCCTTATAAATTTCTCTGGCATTTTAATTTTCTTTGGAATAAGTAATTTTCTCAGGCATTTTCATTTTTTGTGCTTGCTAAATTTATGTTTCTTTATTAAATTTTCTCTAGTTATATTTTACATCTATATGTAATTTTACTCTCTTGTCTGTGTTTATGTTCTCTGGCATTTATAATTTTTTCTGGCCACATCACTTTTCTCCCTTGTGGGTATCTGTCATGTTTAATTTTCTCTAATTGTGTCTGTAAATTTCTCTGGCATTTTCATATTATGGAATGGAAATTTTCTCTGGCTTGCCGTGTTTAATTTTCTCTAGAATGTGTAATTTTCTCTGTCATTTTCATTTTTTGTGCATACTAGATTTATGGTTCTTTCTTGAATTTTCTCTGTCTATATTTTACATCTATATGTAATTTTTAGCAATTATTCAAAATTTCTCTGTCATGTTTATGTTGTTTTGTTTATTTTCTTTGGGAATGAAAATTTATTGTGGCTGCATGTATTCTACATTACTTTTTCCCCTTGTGTCTGTCTGCCATGTTTAATTTTCTCTGGTTATGTCTTTAAATCTCTCTGGCATTTTAATATTATCTGGCTTGCTAGATTTATGTTTTTTTTTTTTTTTTTCGAAATTTTCTCTGGTATGTTTATTTTGTTCAATTCTTGGTTTTTCTGTTCTGTAAGTTTCTGTGGCATGTTTACGTTGCTTTGTTTTTTTTATCTTGCTAATTGTGGAATGGAAATTTTCTTTGGCTTGCCATGTTTATTAGTGCTCTGACATTTAATTTTCTGTGTCTAATTTTCTCTGATATTTATAATTTTCTCTGGCCACCTTAGTTTTCTCCCTTGTGTGTAATTTTCTCTGACATGTTCAATTTTTCCTAGCATGTTCAATTTTCTCTGGAATTTAATGTTGACATCTTTATGTTTTCATTGTCTAGAAATAGCGAAATGTAAAGCAGCAAAACACCAAAAACACCAATAAAGAAACAGAAACTCTCTAAGTCTTATGATCTTAGATCAAAAAGCAGCAAAACACCACAAACTCTTCGCCAAAAAAACAGACGCCCAAGGTGATGAAACAACAAGTATCAAGATGAATACTCCAACTTCAAAAGACTCAAGCTCAAGGGGGAAAAAACCTATTAAACTCCAAAGAAAGAAAGCTCATTACAACATTCAATATCGATCCAACCTCTCATCTGTTGTCTCCTTTTTTCAAACACTTAAATTCAATTCAAACCAACTTGAAGAGCTTCAAAAGACTCCATTTTGGTATTTGATCCAAGCTCTAACCACTAGAAGGATGGATCCAAGGAAGTTTAGGAAATCTGATGATGATGTAGTTGCAATAATCCAATGTTACAATGAAAAAAACGAAAGCATTCACAGTTGGTAAAAAGAACTTGACCTTTACAACCAATGACATGATATTGATTTTTAGTTTGCAAGGTGGTAAAGGAGCCATGTCATTAAGATACTCAAAAAGCCAAATGCTGCATTCCTAAGGCGAAGATTTCCAAAGGACACAAGGCTCACTGGTCCTGTTCTTAAGAATGTCTTGGTCAAAATAATGAAAGGCAAGCAACCAACTGACTTCAAAGATGTAGCAATCATTTTACCTTGTACTTGTATCTCACCCTATTTTTTGTAACAAGTAGGAATTCAATAGGGTGGGTTTTTATCAAGTACGTGGAACCTCTTGAATTAATGAAGCAATATGATTGGCCAGAAGCAATCACAGTAACATTGATAGATTCTATCGCAGCATTGCACAAAATTCCAGAAAAAGTTACGGGGTGTGTCATTGCATTGCTGGTAAATAGAATTTCCATTCAAATTTACAGTTATGATACTTACAAATTTGTATGTTTAGCAAAATTTAATTACTTCAATTTCCATCACAGTATTGGCTATGTGAACATGCGAATGTCATTGACTGGAAAAAACAGTAACACAACTGAATTCCCAAGATGTGCCAAGTGGAACCTGCAAAGCTTGACCAAATAGCTGCAGAAGACACTAGTCCACTCTCTTGCACCTCAACAGGTTAGACTTCTATCGCCATTGAAATCTCAGTGAAATTCCAAAATTTTTCTGACCATTGGTTTGTTTCCCTCCTTGTGCCTTGCTTGATTTGATAAATTTTCTCTGCGATGCAACATCTTATATGGAATAACTTATGTACCTTGACTGATTGAGATCAATTTTCTCTGAAATTTCAATTTATGTTGCTTCTTTGATTACCATTGGTTTATTTCTGCCCTTGTAATGAATTCTCTCTAGAATCCAAATTTCTTTGACCACAATTATAGTAACATTAACTTGTATGCGTTGATTGATTTTCTCTGATATCTAAATTATGTTGCTTGTTTCATAATTTTCTCTGGCCCATAAAATTATTTCTCCTTGTGTGTAATTTTATCTGGCCCTTGTGTGTAATTTTATCTGGCCCATAAAATTATTTTTCCTTGTGTGTAATTTTATCTGGCCCATAATTTATGTGCCTTGACTGATTGAGATCAATTTTCTCTGAAATTTGAATTTATGTTGCTTCTTTTATTAACACTGTTTATTCCTGCCCTTGTAATGAATTTTTTCTGGAATCCAAATTTCTCTGACCACAATTATAGTAACATTAACTTATATGCCCTGTTTGATTTTCTCTAATAGCTAAATTATGTTGCTTGTTTCATAATTTTCTCTGACCCATAAAATTATGTCTCCTTGTGTGTAATTTTCTCTAGCCCATGCAATTTTCTCTAAAGTTTGTTTCCCATTAGTATGATTTAGATGAATTTTATCTGGCTTCTTTGAATTTTTGTCTCAATGAATTTTAAATATTTCTCTAATAAAAGAGCCTCCTATTACAGATAGATAACAAGGAGCTAGTTAAAAATCTATCAGAGGAGTTTTGCCTTGGTAAAAAGAAGAAGAAAGAATCAAAAAAGACATTGGCCAAATTCAAGGAGACATTAGAAGAGTCATCTGAAGAAGAATGAGGGAATGAAGAAGAAGAAGGCAACACAGAAGAACAAGAAGCAAGCAATAGAGAAGAAGATCAAGCAAGCAGTGCAGAAGAGGAAGTTAGAGAAGAAAATGAAGAAGTAGAAGACAAAGAAGAAAATGAACAGAAAGAAGAAGAAGACAACGAAGAAGAAGATGAAGGCACTGAATCAAAAAAGGAAGAAGAAAACAATGAGGAAATGGATGAAGAAGAACATAATGAGCCGATGGACCAACATCATGATAGCATTTGTGGCTCAACAATGCATCAGTCTCAAGAATCTGATGAATCAAAGGATGCTCAAATTGTTAATCTACATCAAAGACTAAAGGCACTTTCTAAATCCAAAATAGAAGAAGAGAAAAATTCGAATGAATTATTTCAAGAAAAGGACATTGCAATAAGAATCTTGACATCAAATAACTTGGAACTTCAAGAAAGAGACAACACAAACCAAATGAAACTAAGGATGTTGGAGATTTAAAAAAAAAGATGATAACAAAAATAATTCAATAGTTGAGATGTTCAATTTCAAAGCTTGAAACTGAAAATGCTAGATTGTATGAACAAATTCAAGAACTATCCGTCCAACTAGCAACACAACCTTACAGAACACCAATACAAGTTCAACCCTAAGGTTAGTGAAAATCTTGAACCACATAACTTAGAGAAATTTCTATTTATTACAATTTTCTCTATCAATGGTAATTTTCTCTAGAAGTTAAATTTCTCTGACCACACTAGTTTGGCCAGTTTGATTTCTGTTACTTATTTGATTTTCACTGTCTATTTAATTCCATATGTGTATAATTTTCTTTAGATTTTGTAACTTCTCTAACCACGTTAATTTTTGGAGCTTGTTTGATTTTCACAATGTATAGTTGGAATAGAAGTGGAACAACAACCAATAACCCAACAAGAAAAAGTGACACACAAACAACAACCAAAGCAAAAGACAAAATTCTATGGTAACTGGAAAATATTGAATCAAATCAATTTACATATTGAAATATGATCTGTTACTTTAGAGAAATTTAACTTTTACTGATATCTTCACTGTCTACAGTGAAAAAAGATCCTACATCAATAATAAAGAATTTAAAGGCAAAAGAAAGGAAAGAAAAACAAGATCTAGACTTTCAATATCCCAAAGTTGTGAAGATGACTAGAGGTTCAAAGCAAGCTGCAAAGCCAATAAAGCAAACCACCAAAGACAAAGAAGTACTTGATGTCGATGACTATGTCTTGCCTCAACCAACAAGCGTCAGAAAATCTTGGGTTTTTCCACAAAGTCTACTGGTTGCAAAATTGGTAAAAGAACATGTCAAAGATGTCTTACAGCACATATCAAATGTGTCTAGATTAGAGTAAGTACAACAAATAAAATAGAAGATGACAAACAACAATTTACTAACTTATGTTGCATTAACAACTATTAAATCCATTCTTTGTCAGCTTGTAGGGTTTTAATCTGGACAAGTGAGTTGAATCGAATTACTTTTGAGGATATTGGAAACCTAACAAAGGAAAAAGAAATTGCCAACAATGTAAGTCTTTCATCAAATTTCTCTGCAATGTTCCATCAGCCTTTATAAACCAATGTTACAATTATAAATGATATTTTCCAAGTTATTGATGGTTATAGAGAGATATTATTTGCTGACGAAAGGAGAAAAGGACAACAACCAACTTCATTTTTTTTCACATGCACGAGCTTGGTATGTTACTACTTTTTTATTTGATTTTCTTTGGAATTTACTTACTAATTTCTCTTGTTAAGATACTTCTTGAAGCTAGTTGTGTCACTAGTCTAATTTTCTCTAGCTTGTTGTGTATATTTAAAATTTCTCTGTGTGTACATTTATGAAATTCCTGTCATTTCAACTTTCCTATAACCATTTTTTGCAGAACTTCATCAAGATGATGGAAAATCAAACTTTTCGAATCTTATTATTTGACAAGCATCTTCAAACCGCGTAGAGGAACTACAAGTTTCTTCATTTCCTAATAAATAGCGGGGGCAATGAGAAGTCAACAGATGGAAATCACTGGACCTTACTTGTCTGGGACAAACAAGACAATTTATGGAGGTACTACAACTCATTAAGGCCAAGGAGGGATGATGCACAAGACAAATATCTCAAAGATGCAAAACAATTGGTAATGACTGCAAATTTCTCTGATCCATGATAATATTTATGTGATGATAATTTTCATAGAATCCCATTAATTTGTGTGTAAATTTCTTCGTTATATAAAAATTATTTTTTTTACAGCAAGATTATGTGGAGAATTTTTTAAAAGCTTGCCTAGAAAGAAAGGCACAATTACAACCCTCTTTCAAATTGATAGACTCACAAAACACAGATTATAACTTTCAATATGTCAACAATGCTATAAATAAGATAATCTAATTTGAATGTTTCTTAACACTAACTGTGGGGGCCGAATAATCATGTGTTAAAGAAGGCCAAGGTTAAAGACATCTGGCCGAAGTCGATTCGGCTATAATCTAAGGTCGAGTATAGTCGGCCATATGAAGAGCCAAATGAGAACCAACATGCAATTAGAAGGCCGAATAAGCCATTATGTGCGAGGTGGGCCCCACCCATGGGCCCAAAGGGTAATATAAAAACAGGAACGTCAACAAACGAAAGGTATGTGAGAATAGATAAAATAACTTGAGATAGAAAGAAACTAGAGAGCATACTAACTTGTCCGTCGGAGTGCTAATTCCGGCACCCCGGATTGGAGTGTTCATCTCTTTTTCAGGCAGTAATCAGAGGATCAAGAACGTTTGACTGGATCCTGGAGTATTTCCAAATGCACTTTTCCATAATTGGCGCTGTCTGTGGAAATACTCAAGCACATCCATGGCGGGCGTAATAAATGATCCTCCGGTAGTCGCTGATGACATTACGCCAAGAGATGACATCAATCCAAGAAACATGCTTAGATCGGAGAATATCACCGCACAATGGGCCTTGAACTTCGACTCCGTAGCCCAAACCTCACCCTCAACATTAGTGCAAGAGACAATACAGACAATCATGGATCAAGCAAAGCAAAATGAACAGCGTTTGGAAAACATGATGGCTGAGAATGAGCGCCTGCGTCAAGAGTTAGCCCTGGAGCTAGCCAAATCCCAGCAGGCCATATGTCACGACCAGGGTCGACCTTTAGGAAAGAAGGATGATCGACGACGTCAACTTCGAAAACACGATGATGACAATGATTCTGACTCCCCATCCCTGGAACCCAAAAAGCAGGGATGAGTCGATGTATCCAGCTCATCCAAAGGAAGTCCGTATGTACGGCACAAGCGAGGGAGAAGACGTGATGATTCGGATGAAGAAGACAAGCATGACCCTTTTGTGCGATGAATTGTAAGGGCAGTGCTACCCAAGAAGTTCAAAGCACCGTTGTTCACCCTGTATGACGAAGAATCAGACCCCACAGACCATATTCGTCGTTATAAAAAAGTGATGACACTGCATGCTGACGATGAAGCCCTCATGTGTCGAATATTTCCGAGCAATCTAGAACCATTGGCTGTCAGATGGTACTATAAACTGGAGCCGGCATCGATTAAAAGCTTCCATCAACTCCAAAAGTCCTTCAGGGCAAAATTCATCACCAATGAAATCCAGGGAAAGCAAGCCGATTCTCTCTGGGCAATGCAAATTAGACTGGAAGAAACCCTTCGTGAATATTCGGCACGCTATTGGAAATGCTTTAACCCGGTAGACGACATCTGCAATGACTCCATGACCATCATCGCCTTTAAAATGGGATTACATTCTAATAGTCCCCTCCGTAGTTTGTTGACCAGATGGCCCCCCAAAAAAGTTTGGGCGTTAATGAAAAAAGTCGAAGAATATTGTAAGATGGAAGATGATGCCCTGCGGGTTAAAGCCAGACAGAAAGCCGTTAAGACGGCTCCGACTGGAATCGTTCAGCCGATAAGCATCATGCCATCAAGGAGCCCTGAACCGCGGAATTGGTCTAAACAAGACAAAAGGCTTGACTCGCGCTGATCAAATGATCAATGTTCACACCGATCGAATGAACAATATCAAGTGGATAGTAGGCACCCAAGACGCTCGAACAAAAAGTACACAGAGTTAGCAGAGCCAGTTAGCAAGATTTTTTCGAAAGTTGAAGACTTTCCATTCTTTAAATGGCTATCCAAAATGATGGGACCTCTCGATACGAGAAGAAGGGACAAGCAGTGTGAGTACCACAAGGACCATGGTCATGACACCGATAGCTGTTATGCATTGAAGGACCACCTGGAGGAACTTGTACAAGACGGCCGACTGGAGCAACACGTCCGAAAGAATAATCCATCGAACACGGTAGCCCTACGGCCGAATTCATCTCCACTTGGTGTGATTCACATGATATACAGCCTACCGTCGTCAGCCGAGATACAGACAATTAAGTTGCAACCTAGCCTGCATAGGCCGATCACACCAGCAAAACGGCCTCATGAAACTGGGAGGATTAGTTTTGACGACACTGACTTGATTGGGGTAACTCTCCCCTACAATGATCCCCTCGTCATCGAGTTATGCATGAACAGATTCACCATTGAACGTGCTTTCATTGATCAGGGAAGCACTTTGGAAGTAATGTATTACAAAACATTTGTTAAACTTGGATTCACTAACTCGGATTTGTCGCCAACTGATTACCCATTATTTGGCTTCAATGCTAATCCCGAGTATCCTTTGGGCAAAATCACACTACCAGTTCAAGCAGGCACCAGATCGGTAGACATAGAATTTCTGGTTGTCAAACTTCCTTCACTATACAATCTTATCATGGGAAGAACTTGGTTGCATACCATGCAAGTTGTGCCAAGCACCTACCACCAATTACTTTATTTTCTGATTGAGTATGGCATTGAACAAATTCAGGGTTCTCAGAAATCGATACGAGCATGATACCTTGTTGCTGCTGCAAAGAGACCAAAGGAACTAAAAGTGAATTCGATTGAAGTATCGGATCGGGAGAGCCTCGAGGATATTGGGAAGATCCCCAACGAAAAGGCAACTGAAGACCTAGATCGGGTCGAGATTGATGGGAGTCCTGACAAGTTCTTCATGATCGGCACTTCCTTGAACGAAGTTGACAGGCACGAGCTTGTATCCTTCTTACTCGGCAACCTTGATGTGTTTACGTGGACACCATACAAAATGCCAAGGGTGGATCCATTTGTGGCCCAGCACCGCTTAAACGTTGATCCAAAATGTAAGCCAATCATTCAGAAAAGTCGGCGGTCAATCGCAGAGCATGCTTCGGCCGTTGTTGAAGAGGTTGACTGATTGTTGGAGGCCGGGGCAATTCGCGAAGTAACCTATCCTACATGGTTGTCCAATACCGTGGTTGTAAAGAAGAAGAATGGATCTTGGCGTGTTTGTGTGGACTTCACGGATTTAAACAAAGCTTGTCCTAAACACTGTTTTTCCCTCCCCAGAATAGACCAACTTGTAAATACAACGGCATATCATTAACGCATGAGCTTCTTGGACGCCTACAGAGGCTATCATCAAATTGCCATGCATCCGGAGAACCAAGAAAAGACTGCATTCCTCACCCTGAGAGGAACCTATTGCTATAAGGTCATGCCTTTCGGGCTGAAGAATGCGGGGGCAACTTACCAGAGACTGGTTACTGCCATATTCAAGGAACAACTCGGCCGTACCATGGAAGTATACATCGACAACATGGTGGTCAAATCTAAGGAAAAGCAAGCCCACTTAGCTGAATTGGCAGATACATTCGGCATTCTTCGAAAGTACAAAATGAGATTGAATGCCTCAAAGTGTGCATTCGGTATCGGATCCGAAAAATTCCTCGGCTACATTGTGAACCACTGCGGAATAGAGACCGACCCGAGGCAAATCACAGCAATTCTAGAACTTGGCTCTCCTCGGTCGATTAAAGAGGTTCAAAAGCTAATGGGAATGGCCGCCGGGCTCAACAGATTTATCAGTCGTTCCATAGATTGCTGCCGACAATTCTTTCACACACTTCAGCAAGGCAAAGCTTTTGAATGGACCCCTGAGTGCCAGTCCGCTTTGGACGGCTTGAAAACTTATCTTCGATCAGTACCACTCCTGGCAACCTCTTCGGCAGGTGACCCGCTCATTTTGTATCTGGCGGTATCTGACCGGGCAGTTAGCGCCGTACTTTTAACGGAGGAACTTGGGGAGCAACGACCAGTTTATTATGCAAGCAAAGCAATGGCCTACGCCGAAACACGTTATTTACCAATGGAAAAGCTCATCATTGCTCTCGTTATGGCTGCAAGAAAACTAATGCATTACTTTCATGGGCATACCGTAGGTGTACTAACAGACTATCCCCTCCAGTCGGCGTTCCATAACGCAGAAGCATCAGGACGCGTTTCGAAATGGGCTTTGGAACTCGGCCAGTACGATATCCAGTTTTTGCCTAGAACTGTCATCAAGGGACAAGTACTCACCGACTTTGTAGCTGAATTCACGGGATGCCTTGCCGACTTCTAGTCCGAACAAGTGCAACCTAAACCCAACTGGAGAATATATGTTGGAGACATTTGGCAGTTGAACTGTGACAGGTCATCCAACCAACGTGGTAGTGGGGCAGGCGTAGTAATCATGACCCCCAAAGGGGCAATAATCAAGCAGACAATTAAACTGGGCTTTGATGAATCAAATAATGAGGTCGAATACGAAGCATTGTTGACCGACCTTCGGAATGCACTTCACCTGGGTACGTTGCGGTTGCTTGTTTTCTGTGACTCGAAACTAGTCATCAACCAATTGAAAAGGGAGTATGCAGCTAAAAATCACCGCATGGCAGCCTACATGACAACATCAAATTCCTTGCTCGCGAAATTCGACCACCATGAATTGAATCAAATAACTTGGGATCATAACACACATGCGAATGCCCTTGCTTGCCTAGCCTTTGCCATCAATTCAGAAATCAAATGGACAATCGAAGTAGGATTTATCCCTGAGCCAAGCATTACCTCTTCTGAACTAGTTCAGATTAATATCATTGAACCAGGACCAAGTTGGATGGACCTTATCGTCACATTCCTTTCTTCAAAACAACTCCCAATGGAAAAGAAGGAAGCCCACAAACTGCAAAATAAAGCCCTGAGATACTACTTGGATCCGCAAGGAAAGCTCTACAAAAAATCCCTCTCTGGGCCGTACTTAGAATGTGTTCACCTAGATAAAGTTGAGGAACTCTTAACTGAAATACATGAAGGTAACTATGGTGCCCATTCTGGAGGATGCTTATTGGCCCACCGAGCTGTAACACAGAGATATTATTGGCCAACCATGCGAACAGATTTCGAGAATTATGTTAAGAAATGTGAATAATGCTAGAAGTTTTCCCCTTTAACTCATCTGCCAGCTAAGGAATTAAACTCTATCACCAGTCCTTGGCCGTTCGCTCAATGGGGACTCGATATTGTCGGACCACTACCACGAGCTCCAAGAAATAAGTGATTCCTAGTTGTCGCAACATATTATTTTACAAAATAGGTTAAAGCAGAGGCCTTAACACATATTCGAGATATCGATGTTAAGCATTTTGTATGGAAAAACATCATAACACGATTCGGCATACCAAGAGCACTCATCTCAGACAACGGCATCCAATTTGATTATGGCATCTACCGAGAATTATGCAAGACGTATGGTATCCGACCTTATTTTTCCTCGCCGGCATATTCACAAAGTAATGGTCAGGCAGAGGCCTCTAATAAAATCATCCTGGACAGCATCAAGAAAATGTTGGAAAAAGCTAAAGGTAGATGGGTCGAAGAGTTGCCTAGTGTGTTGTGAGCTCATCGCACTACTCCAAGGACGTCCATTGGGGAAACGCCATTCGCTTTGTGCTTTGGAACCTAGGAAATTATTCCCCTGGAGATCGGCCTACCTATGATGAAATCCAAGGCTTTTGACATGAGCCGTAATGACATTATGTTGGCCTTGGACTTGACTTTGATTGAAGAACGCTGAGATCGTGCCCTTGCTTGTATGGCGCAGTATCAGCAACAGCTCGCTGTGGATGCGCCCGAACGTCCAGGGGCTCCGTGCGCGAAAAATCGGCGCAAAATCCCATTTTGTTCATTTGGGCTCACTACAGTTCGGACTCAATGTCACGGTTCTGAATCTAATCTCGCAAAGTGCAATGCAAGACCGATAAATCACCAAAGAGTCCAAATCCGGCAAATCGTTTTGGAAAACTGATTTTTATAAAGAAGTGCCAAACATGGACTACTTTGCTAGATATAGAGTTGCCACCTAAATATTTTGTTTTGGGAGAATTTAGGAAACCCTGACTCGTGCCTAAGGCCACGTGTCTGTCATCACCAAAGTTGCCTCGGCTCGGGAACTTGGGTACGAGAGGGGAAGGTCATGCAATGAGCAGCCCCGCTCGCCCAATCAAAGATCGGCCTGTACTAAGCATGATATCTTATTTTTGAAAACACATGTGTTCTTATTCCGATTATTAAATCTAGAATTACTACGTGATGCGCACAACATACAAGTATAGACTAGATCGCCTAAGTTGGAACAAAACATTGCATATTTGTTTGTTTGAAAACAGTTTGAAGTTTGCTACTCGCAAGTAGGCTAAATCGAGGATTTCAATGAATTGTTTCAATTCAAGTAATCCAACCTTCACCCACAGGCGTTTAGGTAGTTAAACACTTAAGCAATTAGCCTCATGGCAAGCATGCTTTCATGGCAATCAATAACACACATGCAGTATGCTAAAGCATAAACATTCACAGTGTACTCCGAGCCAAAACAAAGAACTAGTTAGAAATCATGCATGATCCTAGTTCATGTTAAGGTGGCTAATGCAACACATGCAAAATGTAACTAAAATAGGCTCGGCTATTCTAATCATGTCATGTGAAATGCAACTTGGTACATGTATTCAAATAGGTATTGAAAATACAATGCAGTTAGTATAATGCGCTGAGCCCGGTGTATGCAAAATAGATGGATGATGCACGCATCCGAGCATAAGAATGCTAATTGAAATATGCCCTAAACTAACCATCAAAAGCAAGTAAGTAAAAGGGAGAAAGAAATGGGGTTGGAAGACATGCATCACACACACGCACACTTATTACAAAATTCGCCCTCTCGACGGAGGGTCCGAATGAATAATACAAACTAACTAATTAACTAACTAACAAGCTAATTAATTATTACACAACCAAATTGAATAACTAGCTACAACTAATTATTACAAAACTTAAACTAATTAACAAATTAATTAAGTTACAAAACCGAATGTTAATTAACAAGTAAGCAATAAACAATGCTGTTCCAGCGCTAGTTGAAGGAGAAGAGGATGCATGCTCGGTTGCCGTCCTGAAAAGCTCTCCAGTTGCTCTCTTGAGGCTCTGTCTGCAGGGTTTCTTTGAGAACTTGCTGCTGGATCTTACCAAGAACATGTTGGGGAGTGCACCAGTGGCCTGCCAGCCATGAGGAGCTACTGCCGACCACCCCAGCCGGCCAAGAGTGCACACTGCCGGCCAAGGATGAGGGGGGTGCCAGCCAAGGATGAGAGGCTGCCGGCCACTGGTGTGCTGTGACACCAAGCTGCAACAGAGCGCAAAACAGAGAAAAGGGAGGGTCTCCCAAGGATATGTACGCACTATGCCGCCCCATATCACCTCAAAACATCAAGGGAGAGGCATAATTGGATCCAAGACCATCAATCACGCATCTCGATGCATGATGGCCAGAGGTCCAACTTGTGCAACTTTATGTAAAATGAATGCACAAAAATAGACAAATGCCTAGAACTCTATCATGCATTGTTAAGAGCGTCAGCGACCGAGAATTGAGGCACGTTTCATCACTTGAAGTATGAAACGTCCCTCATTTCTCATGCTCGAATTAATACTTAATCCAAACAACAATGCAACACAAGCATGGCAAACATGCAATATGACTTAAGCATGCAAACATTCAACTACATGGCATACTCAATGCAATGTGGTATGATTAACTTAACAAAGCTAATGATATACAGACAATGCTAATGCATGCATGCACAATGCAATGCTACAAGGACAAATTAGCAATGTTAGGGACATGCATACTCAATGCAAGGTAAAATAAGTTGGCATACACAATGCAAATAACTACGTGGCATGCATAATGCAATGTAGGATGGCATACTACATGCAATGAACAATATGGCATACTCAATGCGATATACATGACATACTCAATGGACTTAAACCAAAATGGGTAAACCTCGGTCATGCCCCAAATCAGTGGCCGTTAGTGCTAAAATGGTTGTATGAAAAGCGTGAAAAGGCAAGGCAAACATGCATGCCAACTGGCTTAAGGATTAAGGCACAAAGATACGACTCTTAAGCACACTTAAAGAGTGACAAGCATGGATATGTGACAGCACCATAAGCTCTGAAATCATGTATGGAATGGTGCCAAACCACTCAAACAACACAAGGATTACATGCAAGAGGGCTCAAAGCTTGAAGGTAGCAAAGGGACTTAAGCCATGGCTATACAAAGCAAGCCTCAAAGGGACAAGAGCATCCAAAACAGTCCCAAGGCAGGTCAAGGTGAGACTAAAAACATGCTTGAACTTAGCCAATACAAGTTAGAACAAAAGGCCAAAAACATGAAGCATGCAAGGCTACAAAAGGGGGATTACACTACACCTATTAAAACCAAACATGGCATGACTTGGACAACATAAAACAGAGTTACATCATGATACAACAAGACCAAAAAATGCACTGATATGATGATCCAAAGGCCTAGACTTGATGGCATGCACAATACTTCATTCTTGAGGCATAAAGAGCCAAACCTCCAAGGCATTAAAAGAGTGGCAAGCACAAGTGTATGACCATGAAATATACATTGATATAGCATTTCAAATGATGCCAAAGCATGCAAATATCACAAGTATAGCATGGTAGGGACCTCAAAACTCAAGACTAGCCAAAGCATTTGCACTATAGCTATACAAAACATGAGTGATATGACCATGGCAGCCCAAAAAAGTCCTAGATCAGCCCAAAATATGAATAAAATCATGCTGGAGCGTAGCCAAAATGTGCTAGAATGATGAGCCAAAACAGCATGCATACAAGGCTAGTAAGCAAGATTTGCACTACAAGTACATGAGCCACTCAAGAGACAACCAAACCAGCCCAAATCAGACTTATGACATGTCAAATAATGATAAAAAAACCTACTGAAATGGAGCCAATACATGCTAGCAAGACATGCTACTTTGATGAGCCACAAATGGGATTACACTACACATACAAGAAGCATGCATAAAGTGACCAAACCAATCATGGACAAAGTTAAGGCAGGTCCTAGAAGTCACAAAAAAAGTGCCTGAACTAAGCCTCAAAATGGTAGAAACACATGCTCATTTGATAGGCCAATAAGACATGCAAACAAGAGAAGAGGAGGGAGGGACAACCCCCACCCATTTGGGACCTCAAAATAGGGTTTTTATCACTGAAAATCCTCTAGATTTCAGTGGTTAAAAGGCCACAAAAAGTTGTTTTGAAAGGCCTTGAAAGATGGCTCAAAAGCTGTACAAGCTAAGGAACAAAAGGGAGAGACAACCCCCTAGCCAAACAAGGCTTAAACCAACATTTTTAGGACTGAAAATCAGACCTTTCTTCAGTTCAAAACCAAGCCAAAAACAGTTTGAAATGGTGGCAAAACAAAAGCACAAGACAAGCTTAAAGAGGGTAAGAGGTTACCTTTGAAGCACAGCACAAGAACAACCCCTTTTCTTGAGCCAAAACCACCTTTTGGAGCTCAAACCAAGTTCCAAGGGACCTCAGCCCAATGGTGATCAAGTCTTCTTAAGGATGTGTGTGCAAAAGAGAAGTGTATCTACACTTGCAAGCTCTTATGCACAAAGGTTCTTGAGAGGGAGAAGTGTAGAGAGAGAGGCTCCCAAAGCTCTTCCAAAATGTTCTAACCCTTGAATATGATAGATATGGCCTTCATATATAGCAAAAGGAGGGTCTTGGGTCGAAAATATCTCAAGAGAGACAGTTGGAGCAAGCTGGAGCAAAATATCTGTCGAAATTTACTTTCTGCCATCTGTGGCCGGCACCTTATCATTGTTGGCCGGCAGGGGTCACTTTTGGACGGCATAGGGCCGGAATTGGCCATTCATGGCTGGCACACTCCCATAGAGTCCGGTAGCAAAAATCAGTTCTAGTCCCTGACTTGAAGAAAGCCTAACTCCTTCATCTGGATGCTTTTTTAGGTCATTCTTGTGTGCAAATTGAAGCCCCAGAAGTAAGCTTTCCAATGGTGGAAGCATTGCATCAAAATTACAACTGTGAAAAAAGTTATACCTGTTTTGGTGAAGCCGCGCAGTTTTGGTCCTACCCGGATTCATGCCGAACTTCTTCTAAACTAGTTTTCTTCTCTCCTTTCCCAATTTTCTTCAACTCCAAACCCCTAAGTAAGGTGTTTTGAAAGATTTTTCAAAGAGTTCACCTCTCTTTCATTCATTTCCACTTTGTCCTCACTCGGTTTACCAAAAAGCGCAACATTTAACGAAACGCGAGCCTCGAAACATTGTAGGAACTTTATTTCAAAAATATTTTGAAAGAGAGGGTTTTAAGGTCTAAAAACCATTCAAAATAGCTTTGGTCCAAAATGGGGTGTGAGGTTAGGATTTGACTCTCCTCTTGCCAAAGAAATCGAACATTTGCCCCGCACATCTTTCATCACCAAGTAGACCATCAGTAGCGCTCAAGTCTTAAGGGGGATCAAAAATGGGGTGTCTACACTCGCTAAATCATATAATCAGTGTGTGTAGTTGCATCACTATACGCCGGGAAAATTGGTCCTCAAGAAAGTACTTCCTGCTACTATGGATTCGGTAGATAGAAAATTAGGCCCCAACTAGGATGGCCCTTATCAGGTTGATTCAATCGCCGGAACTGGGGCATATCGGCTCAAAGACATGGCTAGGAGAAGTTTGCCACGCCCCTGAAATTCCACACATTTGCGCAAATTTTATCACTAAGCCAACTTGCACGGCACGCTAGTTTGTTTCAAATTTTTGCTGATATGTTATGCATAAATCTTTCAATTTCCTAGTGCAGTGCCCTTTCTTATTGAAATCTCGTTAATAATGGTTTAATAACGAATATAAGACTCCAAATTCGGAGCGGCCAGCATGGATGTAACATTTGGGCCGAATAAGCCTCCGAATTTGGAGCGACTTTCGTCGATATCACGATTGGCCAAGACCATAAGACTCTAAATTCGGTGTGCCCTACGTGGATGTCACGTTTGGGTTGAATAAGCCTCTGAATTCGGAGCGTCCTTCGTGGATATCACGATTAGCCAAGACAATAAGACTCTGAATTTGGAGCGCTCTCCGTAGATGTCACATTTGAGTCGAATAAGCCTCCGAATTTGGAGCACCCTTCGTGGATATCACGATTGGCCAAGAAAATAAAACTCTGAATTCGGAGCGCCCTGCGTGGATATAACATTTAGCCCGAATAAGCCTCCGAATTCAAAGCGCCCTTCGTGGATATCACGATTAGCCAAGACAATAACACTCTGAATTTAGAGCGCCCTCCATGAATGTCACGTTTGAGCCAAATAAGCCTCCGAATTTGCAGCACCCATAGTTCGAAAGCCCGAATGGCCGGGTAACCCTCCGAATTCGGAAGGACCGAATTTGACAATAGAATGGCATGGATCAATATACGATTGTCACAAGTAGATACAAACATGAATCGAAATAATAAAGTAGATATTTATTTCATTAAATAAACTCAAATACATGACTTTTGGACGAATTCAAAAGTACAATAATGTATTGATATCTAATTCTATTCGACACTCTCTTCATCATCGAATTTCTCGGCGTCATAAGCCTCGAAAAAAAATTTATAATTCTGATATAGAGGTGACGCTGAATCGATACCCGCAACCTGTAGAGCCTTGATCCATCCATGCTTAAATCCACAATTTTCACACCGACAGACATCCTCAGTTAATTTTTCCTTTGTCTTTTCAATACCAATTTTTCGGCCATCATGAAAACCTTGTTCGTAGGCCTTCATTCTTATTGTTTCTCTTGCGAACATGCTCCCTGTATCTCGGTCGGCAATCACATGATCCAGCAGACGCTGGTTTACTCTTTCCGCCACAATCGGGTTTATTTGACTCGCCGACTGTGTTTCGGAAGCCTTAGCTTTCTTTAGCTTGTTCTCGGCTTTCTCTGCGTGAGCTTCCAAGCTCCGAATGCAGCTGTCTTTCTGCTCTATCTCTCTTTGTGTGGCATGAAGACACATGCCGATTTCATAGGAGGTGTATTGTCCCTTTACCGCTCCATGGACACCCTCTCGAAAAACTTCGTAATTGGGCCGACTGACCATTGATTGCTGGACTTTGGGCAGAAAAATCTGTCGAGCGAATTCGACTGCCACATTTGGATCACGGATAATCGAATCTGCTTCCATCATCAGTTTATTCCCAACGAAGACTGAAACACTCAATAGGCGTGGTGTCCTGCTGGTTTCATTTCACGAACGGGGGGAGCTCCCTCGCTGCTGCCTCTTCTTCCTTGGTGAATTTTGTGCCCCACTTCCTCTTGGAGATCTACTTCGACGACGGGGGGAGTGGTGCCTTTTGCGCTCCTTCGATGTCCTGTTTCCTGTTCGCGTAGGTTCGCCACCTCGATTCATCTTTGAGTCCAGTTTAGCTAGTGTCCTACCTTTCTCTCTGTTGTTGAAGAATATTCTTTTTGACATCCAAATTTCCTCAGTTCAACACTATGCTCCTTTTCCTCTTGGAGTCGATTGAATTTGAAAATAGCATAAAACTCACGCGCACTTAGCCCCCACCCCACTTATTAATTACGGGTGCAGCGTTCCCAAAGTGATCGCTGCAATGTATTGTGCCAACAAATTATTGTCCCCTACCCAATCCGTGAACCACAAGTATTCAGCAATTTTGTTCATTGATCAGCTGGGCAAGGGCAGATCAATAAATCTATTTGGTGATCCTGCTCATTGATCAGCTGGCGTAAGGAAAAATTAATAAATCTATTCGGCTTAATTGCAATGCATTGCACCAATAAATTACTGTGCCCTACCCAATCCGTGAACCACAAGTATTCGGCGATTCTGTTCATTGATTAGCTGGGGCAAGGGTAGATTAATAAATCTATTCGGCGATCCTGTTCACTGATCAGTTGGGGCAAGGGCAGATTAATAAATCTATTCGGCTTAATTGCAATGCATTGCGCCAACAAATTACTGTGCCCCACCTAATCCGTGAACCACAAGTATTCGGCGATTCTGTTTATTGATCAGCTGGGGCAAGGGCAAATGCAGTAAGATATTCGGCCTCTATTGATAAACATATTAACAATACCCCTTATGATCGGCAGATTATATTCAAGTTGTATGTTTTATTCGGCTCTTTAATGTTCAAATTGACACAAGACATGATTATTCGACTTTGGAACGACTTGTCCATATGATTACGTCACCATACTTGGCTATTAATTAACACAGGCAGAAAGATTATGTAATAGCCGATTATGTTATTGCCGAATTAAGCTATATTATACTTGGCTATTAATTAGCACACGCAGAAAGATTATGTTATAGCCGATTATGTTATTGCCAAATTAAGTTACATCATACTTGGCTAATAATTAGCATATGCAAAAGACAAACAAAAAAATGATTTTCATTTATAAATTGAGTACAAACAGTCATCATTTTACACATGAAAATTGCCCTATATTTAACTTCTAAACAAAATAAATAAGCAACAATCTACGAAAACAACGAACAGTAAAACACCAAACAAAAAGCAAAAAGCAAAATTACATTGATATATGGAGCTCATTCTTTAGGATCAGACTCTAGCGGTTCAACCTCTAGTTGCTTGTATGGAATTGGCTCCTCTAATGTCACATTAGTGGCAGCTAGAGCTTTGAGCTAGCTGTGTTTGAAGCCCTAATTTTCAAACTTAGGCACTTCCTCCACATATTTTTCTAAGGCGGCGTTTTCTCCAGCTTGGAACGCCTTGGAGATCTCGGAGTCGGCAATTTCTTTTGCCTTCTTCAATTCTATCAAGTCGGCTTCCAATTTGGTAATCACCTCTTTGGCCAACTTGAGCGCGTCCTCAACCACATTCACCATTTCTTCGGCGGTCTACCTGAGTTGATCTGAATATTTAGCCTTTTCTTCCTCGGCATTGGCCTTGGCTCGCTCTTCAGCCGCTTTTCTAGCCTCGAATTCGGCTCTAAGGGAGGCCTCTTCAGCCTTGCCATTTTTAGTTTCGAGTTCGGCTGTGAGCAGGCTGATTTGCTCAATAACATCATAATGACGGCGACCTATTTCTGCAATCCTGTCCACCGCCTGTAAACAAAGGATTAATAAGATAGCTGGCATAAAAAGGAACGGAATATTTTGTCTAAGTTACATACCAATAGAGCCGATTGAGCAGCTAATGCTATCAACACCACATCTGGCTCTGCACGGAACACTGCTCTATTAATCGGCAGAGAAATCGATGAGGCCACGCTTAAGGCCACAACGGCGTCCTTCAAAGCCGAAGCATCTGAAGTAACTGGCACGTTCTTTATTTTTGGTTGTATGATAAACGACGTAGCCAAGTCCTGCGACTCTTCTACGCGCGGCCGTTTAGCAGTTTGATTTTCTGAAGAGTGGACTTCATGCTCGGTGGTGTGTTTTTCCCCCCTCAGTTCGGCCACTAGATTGTCTGATTGATCAATGAAAATTTGCTCCATTTCGGCTATAACAATCTACTATGTTTCTTCAGCAGGAGCAGGCGGCGAAGACTCAACCACAATAGGTGAGGGTTCAGACCTGGCAGCTTCGGCCCTCCTTCGAGCTGCCATCTTCTCAGCATTCTTTCTTCGGGCCATTTACACGAGCGACTCCCCAGCCACGTTCTCAGGATCTGTGCCGGAAAGGTCTCCTAAGTCGGTGAAAATATCGTCTTCTAATGACACGTCGACTCGGCCTGAAGCGGACGAAAAGTTGAAGTCAGCTTCCTCAAAGGCCAAATTAAGAGCCGCGTCAACCTCCTCCCTTAGATTGTCAGATTTCTCCAAGTTGGACTGATCCGGCTGTTTACCAACTTGTTCGGTGACCTGCTCGGTGACTTGCTTTGAATTTGAAACTTCAAGACCAATCTCTCTAAGGTCCTTGAAATTTGGGAAAATAAGTGTCGTGAGCTGCTGTTCTTCCTTTGGAATCAGAATGTGATCAGCGGCCGAAAAAGTAGCGTAAGTCGGCTCGTACCGCAATAAGATATGAGCAGCCCTTCCTTGCTTTTGGAGGTTTGGACAGTCGAAGAATTGGAGTGCAATTTTGACTTGTTGGAGCACAGCGTCGTCGGCCGAGACAAGTACTTTTTTCAAGTTGTTTCCTGCACAAATGAAACGGTGAGCGTATGCAATCCAAGCTGAATAAATGTATAACAAATGCATATAGAAATGAGACTATACGGCCACCTGGTTCGCCTTTTTGTCTAGGCACAGGATCTAGGCGATCTTCATCTTCACCGAATTCCCAGTTGCCTCGAACAACAACCATTACATCGTCAACTCGTTTACCAGAGCTGGTAAGCATAGTCACGAGATGGTGATCAGTGTCCTTGGCCCTAAGAAAGTAGCGTCCCTATCGACCAGATGATTTCGCCAAGGCATAACAATGTCGAATAGTAGGGACACCTAGATTAATCCAAAGTCGGCAGTTTAATTCTACTATTCCCATTATGATTCGATAAAAGTTTACGTTGGGTTGTGAAGGGAGTAAACCCCTATAACGAAGGATGGCCCTCAAAAATGAATGAAAGGGGAAACAGACTCCACCCTCAGCGATTGACAAGAGAGGAAAGATGATCGTACTCTCATCAGTCCTCTCCATGTCGAATACGCTATCTGCCACAAGCTACAGATGAACGTCGTCTGGAATGGAAAAATGGTGTCAAAAAGCAGAAACATGGTTTGCAGAAAAGAGAGCTTTCAAATGTTTCGCTATCCAAATCAGAATGGAAAATACTCTAAACTAAAAACAAACAAGAAAATGGGAGTTGGAATGCGGAAGAAATGCAAGGAAGAGAAGAACTTATAGGGTAGACAGAAAAGGACAATGGGGAGCAGATAGAAGTTGCAGAGGTCATGAAGTTGCAAAGGCGAATTCAAAATTGCTTTGCAAATTCAAAAAATATCCGAAGGGACAGCGCGGCTGCATATCGCATTAAATGAACAACGCGTACGAAGGGGCGAGAAATCGTAATGATTTCTAAACCGTGGTATTTCTGACGCTTTGGTATTGGAAGGAGTGCAAGCACCGTATTTTTGACTTTCCATATATTAAAACCAAACATGCTGAATAATTGGCTTTAGTCGGATGTTTGAGGGGCAATTGTGGGGGCCGAATAATCATGTGTTGAGGAAGGCCAAGGTTGAAAACATCTGGCCGAAGTCGATTCGACTATAATCTAAGGTCGAGTATAGTCGGCCATATGAAGAGCCGAATGGGAACCAGCACGTAATCAGAAGGCCGAATAAGCCATCATGTGTGAGGTGGGCCCCACCCATGGGCCCAAAGGGTAATATAAAAAGAGGAACGTCAACAAAAAAAAAGATATGTGAGAATAGATAAAATAACTTGAGATAGAAGTAAACTAGAGAGCACACTAACTTGTCCGTCGGAGTGCTAATTCTGGCACCCCCGACCAGAGTGTTCATCCCTTTTTCAAGTAGCAATCAGAGGATCAAGAACATCTGATTGGATCCTGGAGTATTTCCAAATCCACTTCTCCACACTAACTATACCTATAATTTGTATGCAGTGTGGATTGTGGCCTCTTTGTATGTTACATAATGAGACAATATATTAACCATGAACCTATCAACTCGACATTGTCGACACAAGATGTAAGGTTGATGAGGGCAGAAATCATAGAAAGATTTGAGACCGAAGTTGGCCGGTCATGGATAGAACCAATTCAAATACCACCAGAAGAAGAATAAAAAATATAATAGTGAAATCACACTAGTGAAAGGAAGACAATGCACACAATGTAATTTAGGAATAACCCTTTAATTTTTTTTTTCCCCCATTCATTGAAGGAAAGATAATGTTTGACATATATGTGTATATCTTTTTTGACTAATGTAAATTTCATAGCTATCAATGGTTAAATATATATTTTTTTATAATGTATGCTAAGTAGTGATTGTCAACACAATCCATACAGAGAAAATTGTCTGAATAAATTTCTTTGGTATGAAGTTACCAGAATTTCACAGAGAAATTTAACTCATATCGTGCGAAGAGAGTGCCCATAAGATCATGTAATTTGTAATGCACTATGTTAGTACAAAACAATCATCAAATTCAAAAAACACAATTCACACAGTAATTTTCTCTGCTATTGGCAAATTTCTTTAGATGAATTTGATTGGTATTATATACACACTATCCAAAAACTACATTCCAAAAAACAAAATACACAAAGTAAATTTCTCTGCTACTGTCAAATTTCTCTGGATTAATTTGACTGGTATTATAAACACACTGCCCAAAGCATGTTTCAAAAACACAAGTGCATTGATCTAGAAATTACAGAAAAAATTTCAGAGAAAATACTAAACACAACGCACAACAGACACACTATTTTTGTAATAAGATCATCTAACATCGTCAAATGTATTATTCAACCAATAAAATGTATTATCCTCAACTATTTAACAAAGGTTCCTTGCATGTCCTCTTATTATGGCGACCAATACTCTCACATCGACAACATTTCATCACCCTTTTAGGCTCTCAAGTAGAAGCAATTTTGTTCTTCTTTGGCCTCCCAGTTGGTCTCTTACTCAATGGAGGTAAAATCATAACATCATCAACGTTATACATAGGTTTTTCAACAGTTACAACTGGGCCAATTGGAAACGAGTATGCTTGATGATACATATCAGCATGAAAAAATGGTTCAACAACTGAATTCAAATTCTTTCCACTCCTAAAAATTGTAGCAATAGCATGTTGACATGGATACCCATTTATTTCCCACTTTCGATATGAACAAGTTCTCAACCCAAGATCAACCATAACCGAAGGAAAACAATGCACTTCAAAAATTTTGACCACCCGCAAGACTTGGAGGCTTTATCCTGTGCACTTGATGATGAAGTCGTGTTGATTGTGATTCAAGTTCTCAACGAAGGAATGTAAGCTCGTGCTCCAAAACCAATCCTAAACCCTTCATATTCATACTGTTTTTACCCCAAAAATTCATTTTTGACCATTGTGCCACCCTACCCTGAGTTTAAAACAGTGGAACAGCGGAACACATTGGGATCTAGCTGTAGCTATTAGGAGCCGGCTGGCTCTTGATAGCAAGAAACACGGTTCTGGGCAGGAATGAGCCAGCTGTCCATTTTTTAAGATATTTATGACCTATTTTGCTTAAATTCTATAAATATGAGCATATATCTCAGTGTTAGGGGTTGGAAAATTTTCAAAGAAGCAAAAACATAGTTAAGAGCTCCTTCTTCTTATGCAAGCTACCTTTGAGATATTTGATCATCCTTATACTATATCCATACACCACAGACAACCTTAGAACAAGGCCTTAGGATCTTGGTTGAGCTTTGTGAATCACAATTCAAGCTTGAGAGTGTGCTTGGACCAAGTTTGGTTCATAAACAAGAGCTTACCTTTTTCAAGAGGTATAAGCTTACCACTTTTCTATTGCTTTCATTTCTGTCTTTCTCTATCTCTTTCTAGTGTTTTTGTATTGTTTTGATCCTATTTTAAGTGTTAGAACTTGGGTTTGAATAGTTAGCAAATGGTAAAGAGGGTTAATACCCTTTCTTGCACTCTACTTCATAGCTCATACCCTTGTTTTACACTCTTTTCTTTCACTTTTAAACTGATTTTCAGAGTTTAATAAAGGTTAAAAAGCATGGTTTGAGGTTTCAAAAATGGAGGGGTTAGCCACCTCTCCTTAATCTTGTTCATTAGGCTTGCATTTCTTTGTTCTTTCCCACCTTTTTATGCTCTTAACCTGATTTTTTAGCCATAGTTTTAGCATATTAGGGGTTGTTTTAGGGTTGTCCTAATTTATTTAATTAGTGTATGCCTTGAATATCTAGCTTGTTGTGTTGTAAGTCTTCATGTCTAGCTAGTTGTGTTGTGCCACCCATGCTTTGGATGTTTTTTTTTCTTTGGTTAATTTTCATGTCAAGAGTCTCATTCTAAATAATCAATTTTGCATATGTCATTTCTGCCACCTCCCTCTTTTCTTTTTTTGTTTGTTTTGTTTTGAGAGTTACTTCAACCAATTGACGGTTATTCAATGTATGAGAAAAAAAACCTATGCTCAATGGCTTAATCTCTACGGAGGTTCATTGTCAAGGCATAGGCTCTATTTCATGTCAAGAATCACTTCTCGTTTGACGTTTCTTCCTATTTAGTGGACTTAAACATCACTTTGGACAAATTGATTAAGGAATGGCAAAGACTAATGAAATCGGCTTAAAATGAACTAAACCGACATAAAGAAACTGTTTAGAGTTGGTTGGATTCAGTCGGGCATTATGTCGAGTCCATCGTTCCGAGAATTGTCATGTATGAATCCATCATATGTTGATAAGACTTGGTGCGTGTCTACTCCCCTCTTTGAGCCTCCATGATGAGAGGGAGGGGTGGTTGTCTTCATTGCATTTATTAATTGTTTTTTCCAAATTGTGTTCGAAATCATCAAGGCATCAACTTGTGCCAATTGATGGTTTCGGACTCGAATTCACTCTTCTCTTGAGTTTCATGATAGAGGAGAGCAGAAGGGACATACAAGGCCTAAAAAGGCTCTGTTTGCACTGACCTCACCTCAGAGCACAAAACATTTTTTTGGCATAAAATTTATCACCGGCTAGCACTTTTTTGACCCAGCCGGATCTCATTTGGGGCCGGCCGGCTCCCAATGTTTGGCAAGCAGTGATCTTTTGGCAGAAACAAAGGGCAGTGGCTGAGGGTGAGGCAAAGCAATATGGGCAGACAGAGTAGCTTCTGGACACTGTGCATGCGATCATTGTGCCTTGTTGTTGCTTAGATTTTGTAATTATTATTGTTATAATTACTTATTATGGTTGTAATTAGTTATTGTTGTAGTTATTATTGCTGTTTATTTGTAATTGCATAGCTAGTTAACTTAGATTGCTAGTTTATTGCTCATTTAAATATCCTTGTTGTAATAAATTAGATAGGTAGCTTTGTGTTCCTTGAATTCGTAATAAGTAGTTAATTAATTTAGCTAATTAGTATTCGTATTTGGGTTTGTAATAGTTAGCTATTAATCCAGACACTTGGACACTCATTCGGATCCTCTTGAACGACGGCGAATATGTAATAACGGTGTATGTCTTCCAACCCCCATTTCTTTCTCCTTTTTATTTACCTGCTTATAATGGTAGCATAAAGCATCATGTTTCCTTAGCATTTCCCATGTTTCACATACACTCGTCTTGCATGCATTTGGGTCCGACTCATCATACTAACCAATGTCACATTCAACTCTCTTAAATGAATACGTGATTTATCACATGTCTTGAATGGAATCATATACCATGCTAGTAGCTGAGCCTATTTTCTTACATGATTGTATGTGTCACATTAGTCATTTTGCATAAGTTAGGAGCATATATGTTTTCTAATTATTTTGCTTTGTTTGGCTTGCCTTGGAGTACTAGGTAAGCATTTATTGTTTTAGCATCTTGCATTAAATGTTTGTGTTGCCATATCGAGCATATTCCATGAGGCTAAGTGCTTAAGTGATATACTTGTTTGAATGCATGTGGATGAAGGCTAATTGCTTAAATTGGGATAAATTGATTAATGTACATGCAAACTCACCTTTTTAAGTGAAGCGTATTAAAACACTTTTTCAAACAAAACATGAAATCAAAGTATTCCAACTTTTGCAAACTAGTCTATACTTGCGTGCATCACCTAGTAAAATTAGCCTAATAAATTAGAACAAGAGCATATAATGTAAATAAGAACCACATCATGATTAGTAGAGGCCAACTTTGATCGGGTGAGAAGGGTTCTCAATTCATGACTTTCCCCTCTCATACCTAAGTTCCCGTGCCGAGACACTTTGGTGATGACGGATAAGTGGCCTTTGGCACGAGCCACGAGTTTCCTAAATTTTCTTAAAATATTTAGGTGGCGACTCTATTATTTGGCAAAACAGTCCATTTTTGGCATTTTGATGCAAAATCGATTTTTCAAAAGATTTGCTGGATTTGGACTCCTTTGTGTTTATCTGTTTCACACTGCACTTATGAAATCAGATTCAGAACCACGGGAGTCCAAACTGTAGAGCTATCGTATCCAAAAGGAGCACGAAAAGCAAGCTACAATTTCTGGCAACTCTACTGGGGACTTAGAGAACTTGACTTGAAATTCATGATGTGAAATTTTATCTACACTTATATGTTTGTAACATGCCTGGGAGGTACTCGCCCGAGTTAAACAGTTCGAACTCCCGAGATCTCTTTGATCTAGTCTCACGAGTGCAATGTGAAACATAGACGAGAGTCCAGATTTGGCAACTTTTATTGAAAATCCATTTTATTGCAATTTTGTCAAAAATAGACTACGTCATCAGATCTCAGAGTCGCCACCTAATATTTTTGGGAAATTAGAAAACCCATGACTCATGCCAAGGTCACTATTCGTCGTAACCAAGGATGCTTGGCTCGGAACCTTAGGTATGAGAAGGGAAGGTCAATAATGAGCACCTCCGCTCACCCGATCAAAGATCGGCCTCTACGAAACCATGATATGAATTTTATTTTCTTTATATGTTCATAATCCGATTATTTAATAAATCCTGAAAATTTATTATGTGAAGCATACAAGTATAGACTAGTTTGCTCAAATTGGAACAATTCAATTTCATGTTTGTTTTGAAAATGGTTTGATTTTGCCACCTCAAGTGGGCTTAAAATTTACAGATTTGCCACCAAACATAGTGGGCTTAAACGTACATTCATTGAATCATTCCAATTCAAGCAACAGGCCTTCATCCATAGGCATTCAAGCAATTTATCATTTAAGCAATTAGCCTCATGGTAGGATGCTAAACATAATAAAAAAATTATGTACAAGCGGGATGCTAAAGCATAAAGACTCACATATTTACCGACGTCCCACGAACAGCTACAAAACAAAATTAGTAAAATATGCATGATCTTATATACAAAATCCTAATGCAATTCACTCATGAGATGTGACTAAAGATTCGGCTTCTAAGATATGACATGTGAATCATCTCAAGAATATGGGGTAGCACACATAATCACATAGGAATTGATTAAATCTACAAATGCAAATTTAGCCGAATCTTGATGCATGAAACAAGGATGCAAAACATGGATCTGCATGGCATGTCAGATATATACATATGTATAGTTAGGAAAAGGGATTAAAGAATACGATAGAAAGGAGCGGGGTGGGGGGATTATTACAACACATAAATTATAACATGTTCAAATGAGAGAGAGAAGAGGGAATAATAAAATAAAATGAAACCTCACAAACACTCAAAACAAAAATGAAAGTTTTGAACCCCCAACCATTCAGCAACTAACAAAGATCCATGTGTCTTCAATCCAATCCAGCCCATGTAAACTCATCTTCAAGGCCCCACCTTCTCTAGGATTATAGAAGCATACTTTGTCACTGACAAAAGTGTTGGTTGTTTTTTTATGTGGCTTTTTAGCTGGGCTAGATTCAACACTGGACTCTACAACTTCAAGAGCAGCATGAGAAAAAGAATCAGATGAACCCTTCTTTTTAAGAAAAATTAAAGTAACTTCTCCACTCGTAATGTCCACATTTTTAACTACACTTGCTTCCCTATCATGACCAAATTCAAATGAAAGAGTGAACTCTTCACAGCAGAAAGGAGTAGATGTCTTTTCCATCAAGGCAGAGGACACGTGGCTAGTTGAGGTGTATTCACCATGGTTAAAGTTGGATGACTGGTCATAACCAACCCATGGATCACCCAAGTAAACAACAATAGGCGAAAGGTATAGCTTAACAAACAGAGTCGGCTTGGACCCACCATCTTTATCCAAGCTAACAACTTGGTGTGTTGAAGTTGCTTCATCTTTGAAAGCATCCATATATTTTCTATCCACGGGTTCAACAGGTGGGAGTGAGAAGATGACGCAGGAGATTTGTGGCCCAGATAAATTAGGTGGACAACCCAAGTGAACCTCGCTCATCACGATATCCTTCTCCTCCGGCGTTGGCAATGGTGGAATGGCGGCGGAGCTGGTTGGAGCAGGTCAGTAGTAGTGGTCTGCAGGAAGCGGAGCTGGGATAGGATGGTCTCTGGTTTGTCGCGGTTGGGTCACAGTGTGACAGTGTCTGTAACAGCGTCCATGGAGTTTTGAAGAGATTTGCTTGCATGTGATGGAGAGAGAGAGAGAGAGAGTCAGCCTTTTTTGGTGTATGTGTGTATGGTATGCATGGTGATTGCCGTGTGTGTGTTCATCTCCAACCCAAAACTGCTGAGAGAGTGAGAGAGCCCGAGAGCAGATGCATGTGTGTATGTGTGTGATCTCTTCATCTCCGAACCAATTCATGCCAGAGAGAGAGAGACCAAGTGCCGAGAGAGATCATGCATCTCTTGTGTGTGTGAGCTGGTCTGTGGTCTGTGTGAATCGTGTGCATGTGTGTGCCTGGTGTATTGGCTGTGTGTGTGTGTGGTGTGTAGCAGTCTGTCGTGTGTGTGTGTGTATGAAGCTCTGTGTCTATGGCAGTGTTATGAAGCTCTGTGTGTATGGCCGTGTCTGAGTGTGTGCTCAGCTTCTCCTCTCAAAATGCAACCCGAGAGAGAGATAAGAGAGAGAGTGTGGGTGTGGGTGTGTGCCATGTGAGTATGTTCATCAGTGTGTGCAGATGCTTACCTCCCTCTCAATCTCTCTCTAGAAAATTCTCTCTCTCAAAAAAAAAATGTCACTCCTCTTCCCCCTTCACTTATGAACACCACTCTCCTCTTTTTATCAATCTCAGATTATCTCCCCTCAAATAATACACCACCCACTCTCTCTTTTCTGTCCCTCTCTCTTTTTAATATTTTCCAACTTCTCACCTGCTCTCTTCTCTTTTTTGATTCTTTTCCCCCCTGACCATGCATGTTCCCTCTCTTTCTAAAAAAAAATAATTGTTCTCCACTGCCTCCAAACAACGTCACCAAAAATCTTATCTCCATCCCCCACTCATTCATCCTCCTTTTTTTTAAATTTTTTATTTTATATATATATATTTTTATCATTTTCTTTTTTATCAAATATCAAAATTATTTATACCAATTTAGATAAAAACATCAAAAACTATGTACAACACATAAAATTATAAAATATTATAAAATACTAAAAATTAATAATTTGGCCAACATGGGTGAGATTTAGGATTAAAGCTTTTTGATATTTTCTGCTGAGAAATTCATAAAATAGTATATTCCAACTTTCATCATGGGGTGTTCAAAAGAAAGTGCCCAAGTCTTCGGGCTGATCAAAATGGGGTGCCTACAATGTTCTTTGCATTGCATTTGCATTTGTTACTTTAAGTCACTGTGTTTTCCATCTGCTATTCCTGGACGACTTGCCGAAGGCTTGCCTGAAAGGCTTACTAAAAGGCTGGCCGATCATGGGCTCTGCCATGTTGGAAACACAACCCTTGGATCTAGATTATTGCTGTACCGCTTGATCTTCCTTTCACTTTTCAGTGTTAGGTGCGAGAGGTATATTAGGTAATCTTGCCAAGGTATCCCTTTTGGACCAATTAGCCTAGCTGCATATAGTAAAACTCTAGTAACTGTTCTAAATTAGAACAGGATACTCTCCCATATGCAGGATGATGTGATATCACTTGTTTGAATAGTAAAAGCCGTAGATCACTCCAAAGCTAGTACAGGGAAACCTTAACCTCTCATAGGGGTGTTTTGAATGCTTTTGTGCAAAATGTGAACTCTTTGGGAATGTATAATGCAATCCTCGGAGAGTCTTAATATTGAGGCGATTCCTTTCAAACTTGAGGGTCATATCAGAATCAGAATTTGGGTCGAAATCCAGAGGTTTGTGATATGGTGGAAAAATATTAGAACCAGAGCTAGGGCCAAAAATTGTATCTTGCTTTGTTTTGACCAACACACCCGGTATCTCGATCTGATGGAGCATTTTTTTTTAATGCTAGGTTTGTCCGAGCCAAAGAAAAAGCAGTACCCAACTCAGCAAAGGCCCAACCCAATCCGACCCGGAAAGCCTTAATCCATCCCAGTCCATCTAATCCTAGAAAAACCCACTCAGCAAAGGTCCAGTCCATCTAATCCCTAAAGGCTAGCTCATAAAAGATCCATCCAATACCAAAAGACTGATTCTAAAAAGCCCAATCCAGTCAAAGCCATCTAGACTGATCCAGTTCAGATACATCGAGTATAACTAGGTCGAAATCTTTCTCAGTCAGCTTTCAACCTACATCCATCCATTTCCCTAATTACCAACTCAGCAGACCCGTAATGGCACAGAGTCCAGAAGAAGTTGTGGCCATGATAACGGCCCTAAACCAAGGAATTGCCATGCAGGATGAAACCATTGCTGAAATGCAATGCCCATCTGGGACATCTACCATACATCCAGTCCTAGGCCTCCAACCGAACTCTGACCCACCCCCGTCAACTGAAGATTTGCATGGTCCAGATCCTCAATAAGGGTTGGCTCAAGCTCGGGTTTTCAGACCCTTGGTGCGCCTAATGAGGGCCTTTTTTCCCTTAATATTAATGATCTCGATTCGACCTTGTTAAAAATTACTAACCTCGAGAAGCAATTCAAAAAGGCATAGGGAATTAGCTCCATACCCGATATTGAGGATAGGTACACTGAGGCTGCCGTACAGCTCCCAGAAAGATTCAAAATGCTAACCATCGATTGTTTCGACGGGTCTGGAGATCCTATGGTACATATCCGGCTTTTCTTGGACGTCCTGAAACCAATGGGTTTAACTAAGTCTCAGAAACTCTCTCTGTATGGAAGAACCCTGTTGGGTATAGTAGCCATTTGGTATGCCAAGTTGGAGAATAAAGTGAAGTAGAATTGGGAAGATTTGGCTGATGCATTTGTTAATCAATATTCTTACAATACCCAAATTGAAATAACCACCCAAGATCTTGAAGTAACACACCAGAATCCTGAAGAACCGTTTGTGGAATTTGTTGCAAGATGGAGATCAAAAGCAACACAAATGACTAATCGACCTTCTGAGAGGGACCAAGTGCGGATAGTGGTGCAGAGCCTTGAGCCAGATATGTTACAAAAGTTAATAGTCACTTTATTGTTCACTTTCAAAAATTTGCATGAGTTAGGGATTCAGATTGAGAGTGCATTCAATAAAGGAATTATTCCCAGAACAAGCGAACCAACAAGGAAGGTGTTTTTCGAGAGTACCAATGCTAGCAGTAGCATTATTCGCAAACTCACTGAAATCAATACTGTCACCACCAATCCACAAACCGTCGTCCCATTTGCCAATACTAACCCACAAACAGCCAGCCCAACTCAAGCTCAAGGCAGAACTTTCACCCCCCTCCATATGAGCCTAACTAGTGCACTAAAAGTCCTAATGGAAAGAGGGTATCTCAAACCCCTTTATCCCCAACCTCTTCTTGACCCACTCCCTGCTTGACATAACCCCACCAAATATTGTGCATACCATCTACAGCGCGATCATGGCACCGCTTGTTACTATCGCCTTCGTTATGAGATTCATAATCTCATCGACAACCAGACAATAGCTCCACCTCAAGAACCTAATGTTACCACTAACCCACTTCCTAACCATGACCAAGTACCTTATCCTCACCTTAATCTCATCCATACACTACCTCCTACCTTTAAACCCAACATATACATCACCCCAGCCCATTTACCCAAGCCTGAGGTGTTCATTTTAGAAAGTACGGACTTGTGCATGATGGATGCACTTGAACCCCAATCATCTCAAAACCAAAAACTTAAACATGAACTAGTCTAGCCTGCTCCAAAGAGTTTAACCCAACCAATTCATCAAGACCAAGTCAGTTCAAATACATTGTGAGCACCAATGACCGAACCTGCTACTCCTAAGTTGTTGGGCATGATTAAAGATCTTTAGAGAACTATGACAGATTTAGCCTTTGGGACTTGGCTCCATCATCGACCACATCATATGCCAAAAGGTTCATGTCAGAAAGCTCCCCAATCTTGGGGCGAGCTACAGTTGGAAAGGGCCAACCCAAAGCTATCTCAAGTCTGGGTGATGACATACCAACAACAAATGGGCCTTGCTTCGATATAGCCACCCAATCCCTTGGCCAAGCTGAAGCAAGTGGCAAGAATGAAGTCAGGGCAAGTATTGATCCCTATGCACACCTTCGGTGGGCTATTAAAACTTTTAAGGTCAAAGGATTGAACAAACAGCAAGTATTTGCAGTTGTTGCAAAGACTGTGGATGACACTTTTATCACTCAAGTTAAGAGCATTTTAAATCAGGGGGCAAATAATGAAAAGGGATGCTTTACCAAAAACACCCCTCCTGATTCCCGTCCCAAGCCCATGAATACCGAGCCAACACCCGCCAACCCATTTGCCAATGTTTCTAAACCTGATGCTTCCTCTTCCAAAAAACGAACCTTCGCCTATCTCCATATGAGCCCAACCTATGCATTGAAGGTACTGATGGAGAAAAGGTATCTCAAACCGCTCAATCCTTGATCTCTTCCTGATCCTCTCCCACCTAGACATGACCCTACCCAATATTACACATTCCATCAGTAGTACGGTCACCATAGTGACCGTTGCTTTCGCCTTCGCCATGAAATTCAAGACTTGATTGACAATAAGGTCATCACCCCACCAAAACCCAAAGTTGTCACTAAATCTCTCCTTAACTACAATAGATTGCCACCACATAGCATAAATCACATCCACGGTTTGTCAACAACCAACATTGACCTTAGCCAGCACCGCCAAGGAGATATGTGGGGACAATCGAGGTAATTGTGAGGCTTGATCTGTGAGACTTAGTTTGAAAGTCTAAAATCAATCGTGCTGGGTGTGGATGTGAGTACTGCTGAATGGAAGGCTGGTTTGAACCCTCCCATGGGCTACTTGAAGTTGTTTTGCATTCCGTAGATAGACTTTGAGAGTGAAAACCCCTTGTGTCTCAGAGGTGCTAATTTTGTTTTGGGTTGTGTTTTGTAAATGGTTGAGTTGTGAGTTTTATTTTCTTTGTCTTTTCTTGTATTGTTGCGTCAGTTGAGTCTCTTTCTTTGAGTCACTCTCATGTACCCTCAGGTCTTTGTTTTTCTAAATAAGAAAGCGGGAGTCAAGTTTTGATCATTTTGTTGTGCCTACAGTAATGCATGTGTGACCCTCTAAAAATAGAAAAGCTTTGAATTTGTTTTTTGAATGAGATTCTGTTAATAAGCTCAAGTGTTGAGAAGGATCCCTCAAATGGTTTGAGTGAATTTTGACTTATCGGCGCAAAGTCCTTCATGATTTCAAAAATTTTAAATTGTTTCTGTTGTAAAACCTATGAAGATAGGTTTAGAATTGTGTGCGGTATTTTACATTGTCCTGGGAACTATTTTCGCCGTTAGGCAATCATTTTGGCAAGCACAAGGCAGCTTTCAAACCTGCAAGTACAAGGCGGCTTTCAAACCTCACAATCATAGAATTTTTCTCCCTGGTGTTTTCATTACTTCAAAAAGAAATGGATAAAAGAAACCAAAAAGAAGAAAAGAAAGAAGAAAAGGAAAAAAGAAAAGAAAAAAGAAGGAAAAAGAAGAAAGGAAAAAAAAGAAGAAAAAAAAGAAGGAAAAAGAAACGAAAAGGACAAGGAAAATAAGTCAACCATTAAGCCAGCGGTATCCATTGGAATGAAATCTAAGCAAATTGTGAAGGGAACTTTTGTCTGAATTCAGGAAAGCCAATACGAGGAGGTACCACATTGCGAGAAGAACCAACTTTCAAAATGGAGCAAAAGAAAAGAAGAAGACATGCATAAGAAATGAAGAACTAAGCTCAAATCAAGGTGAAGCTAATTCCAGTGTTAGGGCAAGGATGACTGATTGATCAAATTCACCACAAATTTTGTAACGCTATCCTTGAGAGGCTCGCTAGGATGAAAATTCGAAAGGACGACCTATGCAAAAGTTAGAGCATGAAAAATGAGAAATCAAACAAATAAAGCTCGCAAGGTTAAAAACCCCCAAGGGGCGAATTTGGCAGACGTTAGAGCGCAAAAAGAGAGTGTCAACACCCGAGTGAACCTTTGCCATGAACTATGTTGACCTGATTTCCATTCTTGGGATAGTAAGCAACTTCATCCTGAAGTTCAGTCTCAACCATATCCATCTTGTTCGTCTCGACCCAATCATCTTGTCCGATTCACGTCGTCAGCTTCACATCAAGCCATGAGCTACACCGATTGTTACACATATCATACTTGCGTTGGGTACGAAAGAACTAGCTTGAATCAATAGGTGGAGAAATTTTCAATACTTGAACTTATCAGTTGAATCTCTAACTTGAGCAAAAAATGAATCAAAACTTAGGTTTTGCGAAATTGAGTTCTAAATGGAGAATAAGTAATACTAGGGGCACTATGAATAATCAGTCATCTTAAGTCTTTTTCAACTTTTAGGTCAGTTGTGAGTTCTACTGTGTCGTGCCTGGTGTTTGTCTCAATTTGCGCTTTTTATCAAGTCACCATAGCGTGTCTGTCGCTCAAAATCGCTCTTTATCGAGTCACCATAGCGTGTCTATCGCTCAAGTTCAATAGAGTGGCATGGTCAAAATTCCATATACGAATGTTCGCTCCAAACTCAAAAACAAGTCCATGTGTGGAATTCATAAATAGTTTTTCCGATTACGGGAATCTGGGGTTGCGCATCTCAGTGACAGATCTCAGGCGTGTCCAGTTCTGATCCACATCGAAAATAGTTTTTGAAAAGTTTTAATGAAGATGACTTTGTTCAAATAAATCTTTTTACAACCAAGACCATTTCTAGACCAAAAACGGAAACTTTTCAGTACCACAACCTTCAATTTCATTGATTTCAAACAGAGTTCTCTTGCTCTTGTATACAATTGAAGTTGCTTTTTATTACATTCATAAAGAAAACTTGAAAGTACTAATAAAGCAATAAATCCGGGGCATGGTCAAGTCAAATGTCCCTGCGCCCCCTCCCAGAGCTGGTCGAAGCCTCTGATGCCAAAGTAGGCCCCCCCTGTGCTTCTTCATTAAGCCAATCCAAGCACTCATCAGACAAAGTGCAACTGAAAGTGGGAGCGGGGGCCAGGAGTTCTCTCGTCCTCCATGCTGTGGCATATCGGGCCAGCTGTGCGCCCCGAACCGGAAATGTAGCCGGGTACTCTATCCCTTCCGGTGGACAAGTCTGATTATGACCAAACTGGCGCAGGATACGGAATGGGAAGTAGAAGACACAGTGAGTCAAGCCAATCAATTGGATCCCGGGTTGACGGGTCATGCTGTAACTCATCATTGGAAGATTGAGCCAAGGGCACCGCCAAGCAATACGGTCTGCGGATAAACTGCACATCCATTCAAACCACCAATCCTCATCAAGGGCGTCAACTAGGCGTCGCCTGAAGAAATAGCCGCGAGCTGAATATGCAGGACAAGAGTCCGTAACCTTCAGTTTGTCCATTAGCCACACCTGGGGAGGGATGAAAAATGAGAGAATAAAGAATAGAGAGATGTACGATGAGGGGAAAAGTGAGAAAAAGGGTTTTGTGAGAAAAAACCGAGCCTGAGGGCCGAGTGATGTGAGCAAATATAAAATGTGAGATGAGGTGGGAAACATTACCTGCAGTAATAGTGGACTCCCTGCTAATCTGATCGTCTCTCGACGATAAAAGGCGTCTAAGCCCAAAAGTGTCTCGGCCAGGACCACGGCAATGCAGCTTTTGCCCTCCTTCAAGCCTTGGGCAACTTCAATCAATCGGACACTAGACCCTCCGGATCCGGAGACGAACAGAAAAATGAGAAAGTAGGCATAGACAAAGGGCGTGTCGTCGAAAACCTCGCCAGCGATGGTCGCCGCGATCACCGGTCGCAGAAAAACGACAGACCAAGCTCGGAACATCTAATGTCCCGTCACAAATCAAAGAACGAGCATCGGGCATTGAGAGCCCACACATTTGTCCCAAGGCTTGAGCATGGCCAAAACGAAGTTGAGGGAGAATCTCCTCATCGCGGTCAGATTCCATTAGAGCTTGGAAATCTTCAAAAGTGGGGCACACCTCTTGCCCGCTAAAGCTAAAGACATGTGTCACCGGGTTCCAAAACCTTGCCGCGGCATGGAGGAATGGAAGATGCAGCGGGGTGCGACGTAAAGTGAATAGTGCGTTTATGCCGAAAGCCCGGAAATTCAGCTTTTCTGAGCCATCCAAGTTGTTAATCCAAGTTGCGAGATATTGGGCAAGAAATTCTTCCATTTGGAGTAAATCAGTGTGGAAATGAAGGAAACCACGAAGTTGAGACCCTTTTGAAGAAGATAAGGTTGAGTGAAGGACAGATGTCAACATTCTGCTGGTGCTGACATTTTAAGTGCCGACCGGCCAACTATAGTGCCGACCAGCCATCTGTTCTGGCCGGTGGATCATCTTTGCGGCCGATGGTCATTCCTCAAGGCCGGTAGCCTTTCTGCTCGGCCGGTGGTCCTCTTTCTTGCCCTCTGAGCTGTTTATGCTAGGAATTTGGAAAATCCCACCACTTCCAATACCTTCCAGTGATTAATTCTTACGAGGGCGCGCCCATTTGCTTATCGAGTTGTTGCATATTTGCTTATCGAGTTGTATTTCACTCTCTTTGAGTCTTTGTAATGTTTATCGAGGTGTACTTGCATTTGACTAGTTTGCTGAGTTCCGCTGTTTTGCTTATCGAGTTGTAAATTGGTTCACTACTTGATTATTACGATGCGATGCTTCATTTTCAAAACACAGTTTCAATTTCAGTCACATTGTTATGTGATGCCTTGCGATGCGATGCATAGAACGCGCAAATGTAACACCTTTTGAACAAATAGCTATTCCATCTCCATCATATGTTTTGCAAAAAACACACGCTTTTGAGAAATAAAACCTGCCCGAGGCAGTGCAATGTGCTTAAACTCCTATTAAAAAGGAAAGTAAAACAGAAGGATAGCAGGGTAGCAGAGTGCTGGGTTTGACACCGGTAGCCTCCCCCTTTCGATCATCGTACCTTTTGCGCCCTTGTTCGGGTCAATCGTATGATTTGGCACCCTTATCACTCAAGGCAGTCCAAGAAATCACGCATTCAGAACATAAATGGAGCTTCGAGTTGACCTCGTACCACAACTTTCGTGAGCAATGCCCGGGACATGCGAAGGATGTCCCTTCCCGTATCCTTTCATATCTTGTCAAATCTTTAAATCATTTCAATTATACTATGTTGCAATACGTTGCATCTCAACATCATGTTTACCATGTTCAATTTCAAGATTCCCTATACACATTGCATTGTATGCGTGCTTTGCTTTACTTACATGTGTTCAATTACCTTTTATACACATTGCATTGTATGCGTACTTTGCTTTACTTACATGTGTTCAATTACAATTCCCTATACACATTGCATTGTATGCGTGCTTTGCTTTACTTACATGTGTTCAATTACCTTCTATACACATTGCATTGTATGCGTGCTTTGCTTTACTTACATGTGTTCAATTACCTTTTATACACATTGCATTGTATGCGTACTTTGCTTTACTTACATGTGTTCAATTACAATTCCCTATACACATTGCATTGTATGCGTGCTTTGCTTTACTGACATGTGTTCAATTACAAATTTTCTATACACACTGAATGCTTTGTCACGCACTTTCGATTGCGTTGTCATGAATATTGCTAACAGTATCATACCTGTTAAGTTTGTTTTCTTTTCAGGCACGATATTGTATGTACGGCTCATTTGAGGCCGGTGAAACCGGACGAACCGCACAGGTATTGTATCTCCCGAATTGAGACGTATTGAGAATTCCATAATTCTCTTACACCCTTTCTGCCTTGTAGTGTAGACTGTTGCATGCTAGCTTATAACTGTTGCATGTGTGCTTCATTACAGCTTTCTTTGCATTTTCATAAAGTTATGCTAGGCTTCTTGCATTTTCAGTTGCATTTTGCCCCTGCCCTCGGGCGCGTATCTTGTTTGCCTTGTATGCTTGTCCAAGCCTTCGGCCTTGTCAAAGATGGGTCGTCTCTGGGCTTTGACATTCACTCCCGTCATTGTTATGACTTCCGAGTTCTGTCAAAGAGGGGCAACTGTAGACACCCCATTTTTGACCGTCCTCAAGACTTGGACGTCACCGCTTGAACACCCGGTGATTATCCATGATTGTGTTCGTTTTGAGTTCCCGAAGGTCCCGACTGCGCGCCACGCCTCAGGATCTCTCAACCGGTTTGTTTTATGCTTGGTTGTGCACCAAGCACTTGTGTGTTTGCATTTGAGGGTAGGGGAAGGCTTGTTAGCCATCCCTGAACCCCACCGGCTGCCCCACTTGTTCACCGGCCCTTTCTTAATGCCATCGGCACTCTTTTCTTAGAATACAGTGCCGATCGGCACTTTGCACTGCCGGCCGGCACATTTTTGTGCCGGTGACTCCTTTGCACGGCCGGCGTGAACCCTTTGCACCCCGGGGGATGGTGCATGCCAGCTGTGACAGCTGGAGTGCACCATCACCACTCCCCATACGGGGGATTGCACCCTTTGCCCTTTTGAACCCCCTTGAAGCTTCTAGAAGCTTGAACCCTTGGCCAAGCTTCTTGGAGAAGCTTGGCCAGCTGTCTTAGCTTCCCTTGGAAGCTAGGAACCCCCTTGCCCCTTTGAACCTTTTGGTCTTGCTTAGCCATTAAGTTTAGAGCCTTATTTTGCCTATATAAGCACCACCCCTCTCCATTGCTTGAGGTTGGCCATTTCAGACCTAAAAACCAGAGCTTATACACACATATCTCTGATACACATCCATATATATCTATATCTCTCTCTCCTCTTGTGTGTGTGATTTTAGGCCCAAATAGTGAGTTTTACCTTACTTTTGCACCATTACACACACCATTACACCTTAGCTCGAGATTGAGAGACTTGGAAGGTTGTTTGTTGAAGTTTTGGGCTGGTTTTGATCACTAGAGGGTGGCTGGAACCTTTGTTCTTCAAGTGTTCTTCAAGGGTAAGCTTGTTGCTTTAGATTCCCCATTTTTGCAACCTCTTTCTACCCTCTTTACTTTGTGTTTTTGAGTTTGTGTTTAAGATAAAAAAAGTCTTGTTTTTACTTGTTCTTGAACCTTCATTAAGGTCATTCCATGGTTTGAGTTAAGCCTCATCACTTTGGGCCTTGTTTGGCCATCCTTGGTGCCTTTTTCTTGGGCCTTCTTGGTTTGGTGTTCTTTGGTCTTCTCACCACTGAAAACCAGTGGGTTTTCAGTGGTGAGGATGATATTTTCAAGCCTTAAATAAGGGAGGGACACCCCTCTCCCTTTGGCCCTTTGTTGGCCTTTGTTCTTGGCTCATGAGGTAATATGTATGCATGTTTGTATTTGCCTTCATTTCAGAACTTTTTAGGGTGTTTTAGGTCATGAATAATCTCTGTTTTTGGTTGATTCCGTGGCCTCTTGCATGCCTCTCATGTTTGCTTTAAAATGCTCTTTTATGCTCAAAGGTATGCCATGTTTTGAGGCCTTGATTCTTACATGTTTTAGCATGATTCCATGAAGATACTAGTGTCATTTTACCATGTTCAAGGGCTGTGAGCCACTGTTTTTGTTGTATTTGGTATGCTTGGTATGGTTGTCTTGCATATTGGCTTGTAAGCCTTGCTTGTATGAGTCTCTAGCATGCTCATCTTAGTCTATCTTCATGCTTTGGCATCATTTAAGGTCCTATTTCAGTCCATAAAGCATGTGTGTATGTTTACGTATGTGACCATTTTCATGCTTCAAGAGTATCCTCTTTTATGTCTAGAGTTTGGCATTGTGTATGCTTGCATGATCAATGCATTTTAGGGCTGCCATGAGGGGGGATTTGGGCTCATTTTGTATGCTAGAAACCTGTTTTTGCTTGCTTGGTATATGTCATGTTTGGTCTTGATTAAGGGTAGTAAGGTGTGTCCCTTTTGGTGCCTTAGACTTGGCCTCATTTGGCTTGCATATTGGCATGCTCATTGGTCACTATTTTGGGCATTTTTGCCACTGTTTTGGGCTAGTTCGAGGGCTGCCCTATTTGACTTGAGTCCACCATTGCATGCTCATTACATGGTTGTTGCATGTTTGATCAATGAGTCCTTGAGCAAATGCTAGTTCCATGCTTAATTGGTCCCTCTTTGCATGACTTTTATGCCTTGCATATTCTAGCATTTTGCATGCCTAATGTACTAGCATCTTAGTCCCCATGTTTGTATGTTTGCATATTCGCATGTTTGCATGATTTCATAGTTGCATTTCATTGCTTGGTTTGGGGTGTCAAACCAAGTGTGGGAGTTGAGGGGTGTTTGTACCTTAAGTGACAAAACACACCTCAATCCCCCATGTCACCAAGGCCTTGGACCAAAACATGATAAGGCTTTGGATTTCATTTGCTTGTGTCGCATGCATTTACATCAAATAGCAACCTTGGTTCTTTGGGCTATCATGCATCAAAATGCACCATTGGTGGCCCAAGAACCAAGAGTCATATCTCCTTGAGTCCCCAAGCATGATAGGAGGCCAGGACCATGCTTACATATTCCCAAAAAAAACCATGCCATGCATTGCTGTCTTGCTGCTGCTGTCTACTGTCTTCTGCAGGAACTTTGTGCCGACCGGCAGGAAATAGTGCCGACCGGCACTTTATTTCTGGCCGATATAATACTTTGCAGCCGGTGGCCACCCCAAGAAGCCGGTGGTGTTTTCCCCCAGCCGGTGGCACTCAACAGAACACAGGGAAGGTTTTCTGGGGCTTTGGTAATTTTTGGAGTGGCAGGACAGTAAAAACAGAAGCAGCAATGCCATGACACGGGTTCTCCGGGCGAGTCGCGACGAGCATGCATCATTCACGCATTCCGAGGCAGGGCTGAGGCTCCATTTATTTTATTTGTTTATTTAAATCTCAGTAATTAGAATTTGTAATATTTATTCATTTATTCTTTGGACTGTACTATTATTTTGGTCCCTTCGAGTGAGGGCATGATTGTAATAAGTGTGTGTGAGTGGGTGCATGTCTTCCAACCCCCATTTCTTTCTCCCTTTTATTTACCTGCTTATGATGGTAGATTAGGGCATATTTAAATTAGCATAACAGTATGAAAGCATGTTTGCATTCATTCATTTGTTTACATGCACCGGGCTCGGCACATCATACAAACTGCATCGTACTTTCAATTCCAAATTGAATACGTGTTATTTGTAGCATTCCATATGCCATGTTTAGGATAGCCGAGCCTGCCTAGATTACATCTTTGCATGTGTTGCATTAGACATTTCAGTATGCTTAGGTCCATGCATGGATTTCTAATGAGCTTCTGTTTTGGCTTGGAGTACTAGGTGAGCTTTTATGCTTTAGCATATCACATGTGTGTGAATGTTGCCATGATAGCATGCTTACTATGAGGCTAGCTGCTTATGTGATATAACTGCTTGAATGCCTGTGGATGGAGGTTGAATTACCTGAATTGGAGCGATACATTAAAACTGTGAGTTTTAAGCCCACTAGATAGTGGCAAAACCATCTTTTTCTAAAAGCCCACTTGAGGGTGGCAAAACCTGTATTTTAGCCTACTTGCGAGTAGCAAATCATTTTCAAAACAAACATGCAATGTTTTGTTCCAATTTAGGCGATTTGGTCTATACTTGTTTGCTGTGCGCATAACGTAGTAATTCTAGGCTAATAACCGGAATAAGAACGCATAAAGTTTTCAAAAGCGGATATCACGGTTAGTAGAGGCCGGTCTTCGGACCGGGCGAGAGGGGGTGCTCATAGCTGACCTTCCCCGATCGTACCCAAGCTCCCGAGCCAAGATCACTTTGGTGATGACGGACATGTGGCCTTCGGCACCGAGTCAGGGTTTCCTAAATTTCCCCATTTTAAAATATTTAGGTGGCGACTCTGTATCTGGCAAAGCAGTCCATGTTTGGCACTTCTTTTCAAAAATCTGTTTTTTCTCAAAACGATTTGCCAGAGGTGGACTCTTTGGTTCAAGATTAAGAACCGTGACAATTTGAGTCCTTGAACTGTAGTGACCCAATATCGAACCAGAACGGGGGGGGGGGGGGACTCGCACTCCTCGCCCCGGGATGCGTTCGGGGACGTCTACAGTTTCTGGCGACTCTGCTGGGGAGTTTAGAGAGCTTGACTCGAACTCGTGATATCCTGTTTTGACTACGTTTATGTGTCTCTTTGCATTGCATGTGCATTGGTGCGCCTAGGACACCGTGTTGGCCATCTGCTATTCCTGAGCGGTTTGCCGGAGGCTTGTCTTGTCAAGGCATGTCCATAAGGCTGACCGGTTGCGGGCTCTGCCAGTATGGGAACACAAACCCCGGTTTTACCGGGGCACCCTTTTCGACCATTCGACCTAGTGCATATTCGGAATCCATAGTGACCATTCCAAACTAGGACAGGTTGCTTACCCGACATAGGTTGTTTGAAACCGCTGCGTGTGTAGTGAAACCCTAGCTCCTGACAAAATAGGACAGGGAAATCCTACCCCAATATAGGGGTGTTTTGGTTCTCATTTATCTGCTATGTGCTTTAGAGTGTAACTCTGCAGGGTAACGTACAGATCAGTTTGCAAGTTTAAAGTATCAGGCCTGAGGGCATCAGTGTCAGTGTTTTGAGAATCAGTTGTCTGTGGATGTCAGATTCAGGCCTAGGGGCAATGGTTCATAATCAGTGATCAGTATTTGAAGAACAGTGTATTGAGTTCAGCGTATTACCCAACCGGGTGTTGTTTATTTTATGCTGTTATGCTGTCCGATTTTCTGTTTATTTATACGCTTTATTTATCTTTTTATTAGGTAGTTGAGCACGATTGCTACCGACCCGATAGATATCCCCCAAGCACCCTGGGTCAGAGGCCGTCGACTCCTTCGATCTGAGGATCTGATAGACGGACAACCAGTGTACTACTCGCTACCCCCGGTTACTAAACGGAGGTCAGTAAGGCAGAGGACATCAGTACAGCAGACAGTTCAGAGGGCTTTATCTACCCCACCTGTGTTCAGTAGGAATCAGGATTCTGTGTCACCAACAGAGAGAGAGTACATACCAGTAACCCAACCAGAGCAGGATAGTATGGCTAGTTTGGAGGAAATGGTGCGCCACCTTCAAGAGAGCATGAAAGCAATGCAGCAGGATGCCATCCGTCAGGCAGATTTCGCCAGGCAACAGGCCACAGTTGTGAGAGAGCAGGCAGAGACAATTGCCAGACTGGAACAGCAAACTGGAGCATCCGCTTCACATCAAGTTCCTCCCCCACTAGGAGCCCCTAATGTCGGGGAGACAGCCAATGTTCAGACTGATACAGAGCTGCCCACGGGACCACCCCCGACTCTAACCCTACCTCAAACCCAACCTCAGCTATCAAAAACGCCCACCAATCTACTGGACTCTCCCTTTGAGTTCGAGACTGATCCCACCGCACTCAAGTTAAGCAAGCTTGAAAAGTTGTTCAAGAGGTCCCAAGGGGTCAAGACTATCCCCGACATTGAAGATGGTTACACTGACGCAGCTGTGACGCTGCCCGACAGATTCAAAATGCCTCATATTGATCGGTTTGATGGGTCCGGGGACCCCATGGTGCACCTAAGACTGTTCTCAGACGTTCTAAGGCCAATGGGCCTCACCAGACTTCAGAAGCTGTCTCTGTTCGGCCGGACCCTGTCCGGTGTGGCAGCTATATGGTACGCCAAGTTAGAAGATGACGTTAAGAGAAATTGGGACGAAATGGCTGAGGCCTTCATCTTGCAATACTCCTACAACACACAGATTGAGATTACGACCCGTGATCTCGAGACAACTAGGCAAGAGCCTAAGGAGAATTTCTCAGAGTTTGTAACCAGATGGAGGGCCAAGGCCTCGATGATGACCTTGAGGCCCACAGACAAGGACCAGATTCAGATGATTGTGCGCAATCTTCAGCCGAAGTTAATGCAAAAGATGATAGTACTTCCTTTTCCTACTTTTGCTGACCTACACGAAATGGGGGTGCAGATTGAGGACGCGATGAAACAGGGTCTGATCGACCAAGATAGGGAACAGCCTAGACGAACTTTCAACCGCAACACTAATGCAGGCCCGAGTGGCGTTACGACTGCAAGAGCTCAGGAAGTGAGCATGGTTACCACTAACCCTCCTCCAAGAAATTCAGCAGCTTCACCATTCTCCGGTGCGTCCGGAAGCAACCCACAAACAGCCAAATACTCACCCAGAAACACCAGAACTTTCGCCCCACTCTATATGCCCCTATCCAAGGCTCTGGGGGTTTTGATCAAGAAAGGGCACCTGAAGCCCCTGGAGCCACGGCCCTTACCGGAAAAACTCCCTCCTACCCATAACCCAGCCAAATATTGTTCATTCCACCAACAGCACGACCATGATACCGACCTGTGCTTCCGGTTGCGGCATGAGATTCAAGATCTTATCGACAACGGGGTGATTCTGCCTCCAGAGAAACCTAACGTTACTACAAACCCTCTCCCCGCCCACAACCAAGCTCCACCTCCCAAAAGACTCAATTTCATCCATACCGGGGCCGTATCCTACGACCCTAGTATCTATATCACACCTACCCACCTGCCTAAACCAGAGGTATTCCTCCCTGATTGCACCGATTTGTGCATGATGGACATCACCATAACCCAGCACAAGCCAGTAGTGGTAACCGACGAGAAGGGGAGAGAGGAGATCCCAAAGGAAAAACAGATTGTTGAGCCAGAATCTACGAAATCTGGGGGTCGTACTAAAAATGCATATAGTCCGTGTGACTATATTTCATCAGTAGGCCAAGATAGGCCCGGAGTGGAATTGCCAACAGAGGTAGAGTTATGTGTAATTCAAGGAGAGAGTCGGGACCGGGAACAGATGATGTAACAGCTATGGGGGAGGACCTTGCCAATCTCCAGTTTTACAGTGACCAAGACCCAGTGGGTGCGGCAGTCACATGGTTCGATTATGAGGATTCAGCAGAAGTTACCGGGTGGTTGGACGATCAACCTGATGTGATAGGAGAGTTTCAGTCAGAACGGGGCCCAGCAGGGGCGAGAATATCAGCAACGGCCGAAAAAGTCAAAGAACAGAGTACATCGCCGGAAAGCGCCGGTGTTAAGAATTTCGCTCGAGATTGGAGTATTTTGAGTACGGGGATCCTTGGACAGTCTGTCACGTCAGAACAAGCAAGTTTTGAAGATTCCGAGAGAATCAGGAAGGCAAAGGCCCACATGGGAGCTGAAACTGCTGTGTACACGGGAACCGAGAATACTGCAGGTATGTGGACGGAAGGCGCTATGAGCACAAGAACAGTCGTACCAGGGCCGGACAGGTGTCTGTCGGCTGCTGATGGAATGTGGTGGGTGGATGAAGATTTATGCCTCGCCCACACGGACGAAGATTGGGGAAACAACCAACCCGATGACACTTGGTACCTTGGGGAGGTGGATCACATGACACGGAGTGGGCGATATTTCAAACCTCCACACTTGGATCAGCCAGAGGCTTCTGGGAAGGATAGAGAGGCCGAAAAGCAAAAAGAAAAGCAACTTGAAGAGGAAGCTGTACTCAAACAGCTTAAAAAGATACAAGCAGACATCTCTATATGGGGACTGCTCATGGCATCACGCGTGCATAGGGAGGCTGTCTTATCAGCTATGGATAAAGCAAAGCTTTCAATAGAAACCACGCCAGAGCAGCTGGTGGGATTGGTCTTTCCAGGGGGAGCCACCCCGATGCTGACCTTTTCCGACAAGGAATTGCCACCCGAGGGGGCAGACCATAACAAGCCCCTCTACATCTCTATGGAGTGTAGGGATAAATGGATACCGGTGGTACTTGTTGATACCGGGTCCGCCATCAACGTCTGTCCATCGAGAACGGCGTACGCAATTGGTTTGAAAACCGCAGACTTTGTACCAACAGACCAGGTCATCCGGGCGTATGACAACACAAGTCGGGAAGTGATGGGAACAGTTAAGATCCAGACGAAGGTCGGGCCAGGGCAGCATGAGATAGATTTCCATGTCTTGGAGGTGCCCGCCAGTTTTAACTTGCTTTTGGGGCGGCCGTGGTTGCATCAGGTGAAAGCGGTGTCATCTACTTTGCATCAAATGGTGAAGTACCCCTATGGAAAGGGAGTAGCCATTGTCTTTGGAAACTCGTCAATTCACCCACCACCGGAGGTATCCACGCCTGTTCTAGAAATCGAGCATGGCATGGAAGATGTATTCATATCAGGGTTTACCCTAGCCGAGGCTCAGGTTGTACAAAACATCATGGCTGCTAACGAAGGGATCTATGTCAGTGCCCAAGCAGTGTATCTTATGAATAAGCTCCAGTACATCCCCGGGATGGGATTAGGAATGAGCGGCCGTAAGGGCGTCGCAGCATTAGCCGAAGTGCCGCACAATCCCCATACCTTCGGCTTGGGTTATTTGCCCACCAAGGAAGATTGGGTGAGAAAAGGAAAAGAGATGGCTGGGAGAGCCAAAGCAAAACAGATGGGAAGACCTTTTGAATTGATGCATCGGCCCATCCGAGGTACCTTGAACGGACGCTTCGTCCGGGAGGGGGAGGATTTTCCGTTCTGTGGTTTTCCTGAGCCATGGCTCAATGCAGAGAAGAAACGTATGCCGGGATTCGAAATTTTCTTCGACCTGCAGTTATCTGGGGATGATGATGCTGAAGAGCAGATAGACCCGGCAGTTGAGACTGAACATAGCATGGAATTGGAGTCTGCGGACGCAGAGTTTGAAATAGGGGTAGCACTGGCATGTCTACTTTCAGATCCTTTGATCAACCAGGTGTGCTTGGGGGACGACTCTACGGTGTCCATGATCGGAGATGAAACGGCTGCGGGCCAACCAGCAACTATTTTGGATGCATCCATCGCACCCTCCCTCACCTGGCAGTACGAGGAGGGATTTTTGAGCAGCACCGGGTCAGGTAGTGAGCCGGAATCTGATTCCACCGAGTCTTGTGAGTCGGAATCAGGTTCCAGCTCGTCTGAGTCTGAGTCCGGTATTCCTGGGGGTCATAACCCGGATGCCACAGTACTGTCCAGGTCGTCTTTTTCTTTCTCTTTTGAGTCTGTTGTAACAGAAGAATTGGACGGTTCGGAAGTATCTAATAAGAATGAGGTGACCGTGGTTTCCGAGTACTTTTCTGTGCCTTTGGTTTATTGCTTAAATCAGGACTTTCAAAATTTTGATGAAAACGACGAGGACGGAATTCCTCCGGTTTTACAACGACTAATTGAACAAGAACAGGAGAGGCTTGTTAAACCCTTAATTGATGAAATCAATACTGTGAATATTGGTACTGAGAAGGACCCGCGGCTGGTCCAGATCGGGTCCACGTTGTCTTCGGAGGAATGCGAGCGCTTAGTCGCTTTATTAAAAGATTTCAAAGATGTTTTCGCGTGGTCCTACGAAGACATGCCTGGAATCGATCCTGAGATTGTACAGCACCGGATCCCTCTTGACCCTGAGGCCCGACCTGTCAAACAGAAACTCAGAAGGATTCGCCCTGACTGGGCCATTAAAATCAAAGAAGAGGTCACCAAGCAAATTGACGCAGGCTTCCTGCTGGTATCCGAATACCCGACTTGGTTGGCCAACATTGTTCCAGTGCCGAAGAAGGATGACAGAATCCGGGTATGTGTGGATTTCAGGGATTTGAACAGAGCCAGTCCGAAGGATGACTTTCCCTTGCCGCATATTGACGAGTTGGTAGATTTCACAGCGGGGCATGCTTTGCTTTCGTTCATGGATGGCTTTTCAGGCTATAATCAGATAGTAATGGCACCCGAAGACCGGGAGAAGACTGCTTTTACCACCCCGTGGGGTACATATTGTTATAGAGTAATGCCGTTCGGGTTGAAGAATGCTGGGGCTACATATCAACGGGCTGCAACCACAATATTACATGACATGATCCATAAAGAGGTCGAGGTGTACGTGGACGACATGATTGTCAAGTCCAAAGAAAGGGAGGGCCACTACACCGCTTTGCAAAAGTTTTTCCAAAGGATCAAAGAATTTAGGCTGCGGTTGAATCCTCAGAAGTGTACGTTTGGTGTTACAGCGGGAAAAATGCTGGGATTTCTGATTACACAAAGGGGCATCGAAGTCGACCCTTCCAAAATCAAGGCCATCTTAGAAATGCCCCCACCAATGACTGAAAAGGAGGTGCGAGGCTTTCTGGGTAAAGTGCAATTCATAAGACGGTTTATCTCTAAACTAACCTTGACTTGTGAACCACTTTTTGGTCTCTTGAAGAAAGGAACGAAGTTCCATTGGGACGGCCGATGCCAAGCTGCGTTTGAACAGATTAAAAAGTATCTACAGAATCCACCCGTGTTGTCACCACCAAAGCCAGGAAAACCGTTGATACTGTACTTGTCAGTGACTGAGACTACAATGGGCTGTATGCTCGCACAAGAGTCGGAAGATAAAGTGGAAAGGGCCATCTGCTATCTGAGCAAGAAGATGCTGGATTACGAGACCCGCTACACTCCACTAGAGAAGGCTTGTCTAGCCTTAGTATGGGCTACTAGGAAGCTGCGGCACTACCTGTTAGCTCACTCTGTAATGTTGGTTTCACGACTTGATCCCATCAAATATCTTTTCGAGAAATCAGCACTTACGGGTAGGCTAGCTCGTTGGTTGCTGTTGCTCTCCGAATTTGACCTCAAGTATGTGACGCGCAAGTCCGTAAAAGGAAGAGCAGTGGCGGAGTTCCTTGCCGACCACCCGGTTGAAGGGGATGAAGCGGTTGAGTACCTATTTCCTGATGAAGATATTCTGCACATCGAAGATGAAACTTGGACGATGTACTTTGACGGAGCGTCAAATCAATACGGATATGGGATAGGAGTGTTGCTGATAGCGCCTGACGACTCCCGTATCCCCTTAGCATTCAAGCTCCGGTTCAAAGTCTCGAACAATGAGGCAGAGTACGAGGCATGTATTGCCGGGTTAGAAGCAGCCCTAGAACTAGGGGCAAGGCGATTGGACGTTATTGGAGATTCGAACCTTGTTGTGTCTCAGGCGAAAGGAGACTGGAAAGTCAAGGAGGAAAAGATGATAATTTATCACCAGACCTTGGATTTGTTAATTCCTCGGTTTGAAAAGCTAAGTTTCACTCACCTAGTGAGGGAGAACAACAGGTTCGCAGATTCACTAGCAACTCTATCATCCATGATAGACATCCCGTCAGGAGTCCGGATGCGTCCAGTAATCATTGATCAAAAGTTTGCGCCAGCATATGAGTCAATCTCTGCCATAGATGAAGTGCAGGATAACAACCCTTGGTATTACGACATATGGAACTTCTTGGAAAAGGAGACATATCCACTAGGGGCAAACGCCAAGGATAAAAGGGCAATCAGGAGAATGGCTGTTCAGTTTATCATCTGCGGGGGTAAGCTATACAAAAGAGGTCATCTGGGAATGCATAAGCTATGTGTGGAAGCTGAAGAATCGAAGCGCCTGATGGAGGCCATCCATGGAGGAGAATGTGGGGCACACATGAACGGGGTGATGCTGGCAAGAAAGATCCTCAGACAAGGCTACTACTGGTCCACCATGGAGGAAGATTGTATCAGCTTTGTTCGGCGATGCCACAAATGCCAGATCTATGCGAACCGGATGAACATCCCGCCGTCAAAACTGTACAACATGACATCACCATGGCCGTTCTCAGTATGGGGAATCGATGTGATTGGAGCTGTTACTCCGAAGGGGTCAAATGGGCATGAGTATATCTTGGTAGCAATAGATTACTTTACAAAGTGGGTCGAGGCCCAGTCCTATGCAGTGTTGAAGGCTTCGCATGTCGCGAAGTTTATCAGAAACAACATTATCTGCCGCTATGGAGTCCCGAATGAGATCATTTCGGACAATGGTTCTCACTTCAAGAAGGAGGTGATTGATTTGTTGGAGAAGTATAATGTGGCTTTTCATAAGTCATCCACGTATCGGCCGCAGACCAACGGAGCAGTCGAGGCCGCCAATAAGAACATCAAACACATTCTGCAGAAGATGGTGGAGACCTATCGGGACTGGCCAGATAAATTGCCGTTCGCTCTGTGGGGCTACCGGACTTCAATTAGAACTTCGACTGGAGCAACTCCTTATTCACTGGTTTATGGGATGGAGGCCGTTCTACCAATTGAGATTGAGGTTCCATCGTTGCGAGTGTTGGCTGAGTGTCAGATAGCTGAGGCAGATTGGCAACAGAGCAGATTCGAGGAACTCATGCTCTTCGATGAAAGAAGGCTGAGGGCGCTATACCACGTCCAAGGTTATCAACGCAGAATCGCCCGGGCTTTTAACAAGAAGGTTAAGTCCAGGAATTTGAAGGAAGGAGACTTGGTGCTCAAGGACAATCGAGCTCCCATCCATGACCCAAGGGGCAAGTTCAGACCCAATTGGACTGGTCCCTATATCATCAAGTTTATCTGGTCAGGTGGAGCTGTGGTTCTGATGGACCTAGATGGCCTAGAGTTCTCCCAACCGATCAACATGGATAAGCTGAAGAAATATCACCCCTGAGAGGCTCGCTAGGCCGAAAACCCGAAAGGGCGACCTAGGCAAAATTCAGAGCACAAAAAATTAGAAAAATATAAACTGAGCTCGCAAGGTTGAAAACCCGCAAAGGGCGGCCTTGGCAAAAGTTAGAGCGCAAAAGGAGAGTGAAAATACTCGAGTGAACCCAAGCCTGAACTACGTAAGGCTTGATTCCCATTCTTGGGATACGTAGGCAGCTTCATCCTGAAGTTCAGCCATAAACACTTTCCCCGATCAGCTTTGTCCATTTGATCATCTTAGTCATCTTTGTCCATCAGCATTCATCGCAATCTCCGGTGCAGTGCTATTCAGACTAGGGGCAACTTTCCGTTGCCATGCAGTGCCGCGGTGCTATTCAAACTAGGGGCAATTTTCCGATTACGGGAATCTGGGGTTGCGCATCTCAGTGACAGATCTCAGGCGTGTCCAGTTCTGATCCACATCGAAAATAGTTTTTGAAAAGTTTTAATGAAGATGACTTTGTTCAAATAAATCTTTTTACAACCAAGACCATTTCTAGACCAAAAACGGAAACTTTTCAGTACCACAACCTTCAATTTCATTGATTTCAAACAGAGTTCTCTTGCTCTTGTATACAATTGAAGTTGCTTTTTATTACATTCATAAAGAAAACTTGAAAGTACTAATAAAGCAATAAATCCGGGGCATGGTCAAGTCAAATGTCCCTGCGCCCCCTCCCAGAGCTGGTCGAAGCCTCTGATGCCAAAGTAGGCCCCCCCTGTGCTTCTTCATTAAGCCAATCCAAGCACTCATCAGACAAAGTGCAACTGAAAGTGGGAGCGGGGGCCAGGAGTTCTCTCGTCCTCCATGCTGTGGCATATCGGGCCAGCTGTGCGCCCCGAACCGGAAATGTAGCCGGGTACTCTATCCCTTCCGGTGGACAAGTCTGATTATGACCAAACTGGCGCAGGATACGGAATGGGAAGTAGAAGACACAGTGAGTCAAGCCAATCAATTGGATCCCGGGTTGACGGGTCATGCTGTAACTCATCATTGGAAGATTGAGCCAAGGGCACCGCCAAGCAATACGGTCTGCGGATAAACTGCACATCCATTCAAACCACCAATCCTCATCAAGGGCGTCAACTAGGCGTCGCCTGAAGAAATAGCCGCGAGCTGAATATGCAGGACAAGAGTCCGTAACCTTCAGTTTGTCCATTAGCCACACCTGGGGAGGGATGAAAAATGAGAGAATAAAGAATAGAGAGATGTACGATGAGGGGAAAAGTGAGAAAAAGGGTTTTGTGAGAAAAAACCGAGCCTGAGGGCCGAGTGATGTGAGCAAATATAAAATGTGAGATGAGGTGGGAAACATTACCTGCAGTAATAGTGGACTCCCTGCTAATCTGATCGTCTCTCGACGATAAAAGGCGTCTAAGCCCAAAAGTGTCTCGGCCAGGACCACGGCAATGCAGCTTTTGCCCTCCTTCAAGCCTTGGGCAACTTCAATCAATCGGACACTAGACCCTCCGGATCCGGAGACGAACAGAAAAATGAGAAAGTAGGCATAGACAAAGGGCGTGTCGTCGAAAACCTCGCCAGCGATGGTCGCCGCGATCACCGGTCGCAGAAAAACGACAGACCAAGCTCGGAACATCTAATGTCCCGTCACAAATCAAAGAACGAGCATCGGGCATTGAGAGCCCACACATTTGTCCCAAGGCTTGAGCATGGCCAAAACGAAGTTGAGGGAGAATCTCCTCATCGCGGTCAGATTCCATTAGAGCTTGGAAATCTTCAAAAGTGGGGCACACCTCTTGCCCGCTAAAGCTAAAGACATGTGTCACCGGGTTCCAAAACCTTGCCGCGGCATGGAGGAATGGAAGATGCAGCGGGGTGCGACGTAAAGTGAATAGTGCGTTTATGCCGAAAGCCCGGAAATTCAGCTTTTCCGAGCCATCCAAGTTGTTAATCCAAGTTGCGAGATATTGGGCAAGAAATTCTTCCATTTGGAGTAAATCAGTGTGGAAATGAAGGAAACCACGAAGTTGAGACCCTTTTGAAGAAGATAAGGTTGAGTGAAGGACAGATGTCAACATTCTGCTGGTGCTGACATTTTAAGTGCCGACCGGCCAACTATAGTGCCGACCAGCCATCTGTTCTGGCCGGTGGATCATCTTTGCGGCCGATGGTCATTCCTCAAGGCCGGTAGCCTTTCTGCTCGGCCGGTGGTCCTCTTTCTTGCCCTCTGAGCTGTTTATGCTAGGAATTTGGAAAATCCCACCACTTCCAATACCTTCCAGTGATTAATTCTTACGAGGGCGCGCCCATTTGCTTATCGAGTTGTTGCATATTTGCTTATCGAGTTGTATTTCACTCTCTTTGAGTCTTTGTAATGTTTATCGAGGTGTACTTGCATTTGACTAGTTTGCTGAGTTCCGCTGTTTTGCTTATCGAGTTGTAAATTGGTTCACTACCTGATTATTACGATGCGATGCTTCATTTTCAAAACACAGTTTCAATTTCAGTCACATTGTTATGTGATGCCTTGCGATGCGATGCATAGAACGCGCAAATGTAACACCTTTTGAACAAATAGCTATTCCATCTCCATCATATGTTTTGCAAAAAACACACGCTTTTGAGAAATAAAACCTGCCCGAGGCAGTGCAATGTGCTTAAACTCCTATTAAAAAGGAAAGTAAAACAGAAGGATAGCAGGGTAGCAGAGTGCTGGGTTTGACACCGGTAGCCTCCCCCTTTCGATCATCGTACCTTTTGCGCCCTTGTTCGGGTCAATCGTATGATTTGGCACCCTTATCACTCAAGGCAGTCCAAGAAATCACGCATTCAGAACATAAATGGAGCTTCGAGTTGACCTCGTACCACAACTTTCGTGAGCAATGCCCGGGACATGCGAAGGATGTCCCTTCCCGTATCCTTTCATATCTTGTCAAATCTTTAAATCATTTCAATTATACTATGTTGCAATACGTTGCATCTCAACATCATGTTTACCATGTTCAATTTCAAGATTCCCTATACACATTGCATTGTATGCGTGCTTTGCTTTACTTACATGTGTTCAATTACCTTTTATACACATTGCATTGTATGCGTACTTTGCTTTACTTACATGTGTTCAATTACAATTCCCCTATACACATTGCATTGTATGCGTGCTTTGCTTTACTTACATGTGTTCAATTACCTTCTATACACATTGCATTGTATGCGTGCTTTGCTTTACTTACATGTGTTCAATTACCTTTTATACACATTGCATTGTATGCGTACTTTGCTTTACTTACATGTGTTCAATTACAATTCCCTATACACATTGCATTGTATGCGTGCTTTGCTTTACTTACATGTGTTCAATTACCTTTTATACACATTGCATTGTATGCGTGCTTTGCTTTACTTACATGTGTTCAATTACAATTCCCTATACACATTGCATTGTATGCGTGCTTTGCTTTACTTACATGTGTTCAATTACCTTCTATACACATTGCATTGTATGCGTGCTTTGCTTTACTTACATGTGTTCAATTACCTTTTATACACATTGCATTGTATGCGTGCTTTGCTTTACTTACATGTGTTCAATTACAATTCCCTATACACATTGCATTGTATGCGTGCTTTGCTTTACTGACATGTGGTTCAATTACAAATTTTCTATACACACTGAATGCTTTGTCACGCACTTTCGATTGCGTTGTCATGAATATTGCTAACAGTATCATACCTGTTAAGTTTGTTTTCTTTTCAGGCACGATATTGTATGTACGGCTCATTTGAGGCCGGTGAAACCGGACGAACCGCACAGGTATTGTATCTCCCGAATTGAGACGTATTGAGAATTCCATAATTCTCTTACACCCTTTCTGCCTTGTAGTGTAGACTGTTGCATGCTAGCTTATAACTGTTGCATGTGTGCTTCATTACAGCTTTCTTTGCATTTTCATAAAGTTATGCTAGGCTTCTTGCATTTTCAATTGGATTTTGCCCCTGCCCTCGGGCGCGTATCTTGTTTGCCTTATATGCTTGTCCAAGCCTTCGGCCTTGTCAAAGATGGGTCGTCTCTGGGCTTTGACATTCACTCCCGTCATTGTTATGACTTCCGAGTTCTGTCAAAGAGGGGCAACTGTAGACACCCCATTTTTGACCGTCCTCAAGACTTGGACGTCACCGCTTGAACACCCGGTGATTATCCATGATTGTGTTCGTTTTGAGTTCCCGAAGGTCCCGACTGCGCGCCGCGCCTCAGGATCTCTCAACCGGTTTGTTTTATGCTTGGTTGTGCACCAAGCACTTGTGTGTTTGCATTTGAGGGTAGGGGAAGGCTTGTTAGCCATCCCTGAACCCCACCGGCTGCCCCACTTGTTCACCGGCCCTTTCTTAATGCCATCGGCACTCTTTTCTTAGAATACAGTGCCGATCGGCACTTTGCACTGCCGGCCGGCACATTTTTGTGCCGGTGACTCCTTTGCACGGCCGGCGTGAACCCTTTGCACCCCGGGGGATGGTGCATGCCAGCTGTGACAGCTGGAGTGCACCATCACCACTCCCCATACGGGGGATTGCACCCTTTGCCCTTTTGAACCCCCTTGAAGCTTCTAGAAGCTTGAACCCTTGGCCAAGCTTCTTGGAGAAGCTTGGCCAGCTGTCTTAGCTTCCCTTGGAAGCTAGGAACCCCCTTGCCCCTTTGAACCTTTTGGTCTTGCTTAGCCATTAAGTTTAGAGCCTTATTTTGCCTATATAAGCACCACCCCTCTCCATTGCTTGAGGTTGGCCATTTCAGACCTAAAAACCAGAGCTTATACACACATATCTCTGATACACATCCATATATATCTATATCTCTCTCTCTCCTCTTGTGTGTGTGATTTTAGGCCCAAATAGTGAGTTTTACCTTACTTTTGCACCATTACACACACCATTACACCTTAGCTCGAGATTGAGAGACTTGGAAGGTTGTTTGTTGAAGTTTTGGGCTGGTTTTGATCACTAGAGGGTGGCTGGAACCTTTGTTCTTCAAGTGTTCTTCAAGGGTAAGCTTGTTGCTTTAGATTCCCCATTTTTGCAACCTCTTTCTACCCTCTTTACTTTGTGTTTTTGAGTTTGTGTTTAAGATAAAAAAAAGTCTTGTTTTTACTTGTTCTTGAACCTTCATTATGGTCATTCCATGGTTTGAGTTAAGCCTCATCACTTTGGGCCTTGTTTGGCCATCCTTGGTGCCTTTTTCTTGGGCCTTCTTGGTTTGGTGTTCTTTGGTCTTCTCACCACTGAAAACCAGTGGGTTTTCAGTGGTGAGGATGATATTTTCAAGCCTTAAATAAGGGAGGGACACCCCTCTCCCTTTGGCCCTTTGTTGGCCTTTGTTCTTGGCTCATGAGGTAATATGTATGCATGTTTGTATTTGCCTTCATTTCAGAACTTTTTAGGGTGTTTTAGGTCATGAATAATCTCTGTTTTTGGTTGATTCCGTGGCCTCTTGCATGCCTCTCATGTTTGCTTTAAAATGCTCTTTTATGCTCAAAGGTATGCCATGTTTTGAGGCCTTGATTCTTACATGTTTTAGCATGATTCCATGAAGATACTAGTGTCATTTTACCATGTTCAAGGGCTGTGAGCCACTGTTTTTGTTGTATTTGGCATGCTTGGTATGGTTGTCTTGCATATTGGCTTGTAAGCCTTGCTTGTATGAGTCTCTAGCATGTTCATCTTAGTCTATCCTCATGCTTTGGCATCATTTAAGGTCCTATTTCAGTCCATAAAGCATGTGTGTATGTTTACGTATGTGACCATTTTCATGCTTCAAGAGTATCCTCTTTTATGTCTAGAGTTTGGCATTGTGTATGCTTGCATGATCAATGCATTTTAGGGCTGCCATGAGGGGGGATTTGGGCTCATTTTGTATGCTAGAAACCTATTTTTGCTTGCTTGGTATATGTCATGTTTGGTCTTGATTAAGGGTAGTAAGGTGTGTCCCTTTTGGTGCCTTAGACTTGGCCTCATTTGGCTTGCATATTGGCATGCTCATTGGTCACTATTTTGGGCATTTTTGCCACTGTTTTGGGCTAGTTCGAGGGCTGCCCTATTTGACTTGAGTCCACCATTGCATGCTCATTACATGGTTGTTGCATGTTTGATCAATGAGTCCTTGAGCAAATGCTAGTTCCATGCTTAATTGGTCCCTCTTTGCATGACTTTTATGCCTTGCATATTCTAGCATTTTGCATGCCTAATGTACTAGCATCTTAGTCCCCATGTTTGTATGTTTGCATATTCGCATGTTTGCATGATTTCATAGTTGCATTTCATTGCTTGGTTTGGGGTGTCAAACCAAGTGTGGGAGTTGAGGGGTGTTTGTACCTTAAGTGACAAAACACACCTCAATCCCCCATGTCACCAAGGCCTTGGACCAAAACATGATAAGGCTTTGGATTTCATTTGCTTGTGTCGCATGCATTTACATCAAATAGCAACCTTGGTTCTTTGGGCTATCATGCATCAAAATGCACCATTGGTGGCCCAAGAACCAAGAGTCATATCTCCTTGAGTCCCCAAGCATGATAGGAGGCCAGGACCATGCTTACATATTCCCAAAAAAAACCATGCCATGCATTGCTGTCTTGCTGCTGCTGTCTACTGTCTTCTGCAGGAACTTTGTGCCGACCGGCAGGAAATAGTGCCGACCGGCACTTTATTTCTGGCCGATATAATACTTTGCAGCCGGTGGCCACCCCAAGAAGCCGGTGGTGTTTTCCCCCAGCCGGTGGCACTCAACAGAACACAGGGAAGGTTTTCTGGGGCTTTGGTAATTTTTGGAGTGGCAGGACAGTAAAAACAGAAGCAGCAATGCCATGACACGGGTTTTCCGGGCGAGTCGCGACGAGCATGCATCATTCACGCATTCCGAGGCAGGGCTGAGGCTCCATTTATTTTATTTGTTTATTTAAATCTCAGTAATTAGAATTTGTAATATTTATTCATTTATTCTTTGGACTGTACTATTATTTTGGTCCCTTCGAGTGAGGGCATGATTGTAATAAGTGTGTGTGAGTGGGTGCATGTCTTCCAACCCCCATTTCTTTCTCCCTTTTATTTACCTGCTTATGATGGTAGATTAGGGCATATTTAAATTAGCATAACAGTATGAAAGCATGTTTGCATTCATTCATATGTTTACATGCACCGGGCTCGGCACATCATACAAACTGCATCGTACTTTCAATTCCAAATTGAATACGTGTTATTTGTAGCATTCCATATGCCATGTTTAGGATAGCCGAGCCTGCCTAGATTACATCTTTGCATGTGTTGCATTAGACATTTCAGTATGCTTAGGTCCATGCATGGATTTCTAATGAGCTTCTGTTTTGGCTTGGAGTACTAGGTGAGCTTTTATGCTTTAGCATATCACATGTGTGTGAATGTTGCCATGATAGCATGCTTACTATGAGGCTAGCTGCTTATGTGATATAACTGCTTGAATGCCTGTGGATGGAGGTTGAATTACCTGAATTGGAGCGATACATTAAAACTGTGAGTTTTAAGCCCACTAGATAGTGGCAAAACCATCTTTTTCTAAAAGCCCACTTGAGGGTGGCAAAACCTGCATTTTAGCCTACTTGCGAGTAGCAAATCATTTTCAAAACAAACATGCAATGTTTTGTTCCAATTTAGGCGATTTGGTCTATACTTGTTTGCTGTGCGCATAACGTAGTAATTCTAGGCTAATAACCGGAATAAGAACGCATAAAGTTTTCAAAAGCGGATATCACGGTTAGTAGAGGCCGGTCTTCGGACCGGGCGAGAGGGGGTGCTCATAGCTGACCTTCCCCGATCGTACCCAAGCTCCCGAGCCAAGATCACTTTGGTGATGACGGACATGTGGCCTTCGGCACCGAGTCAGGGTTTCCTAAATTTCCCCACTTTAAAATATTTAGGTGGCGACTCTGTATCTGGCAAAGCAGTCCATGTTTGGCACTTCTTTTCAAAAATCTGTTTTTTCTCAAAACGATTTGCCAGAGGTGGACTCTTTGGTTCAAGATTAAGAACCGTGACAATTTGAGTCCTTGAACTGTAGTGACCCAATATCGAACCAGAACGGGGGGGGGGGGACTCGCACTCCTCGCCCCGGGATGCGTTCGGGGACGTCTACAGTCAACAACCAACATTGACCCTAGCCAGCACCGCCAAGGAGATATGTGGGGACAATCAAGGTAATTGTGAGGCTTGATCTGTGAGACTTAGTTTGAAAGTCTAAAATCAATCGTGCTGGGTGTGGATGTGAGTACTGCTGAATGGAAGGCTGGTTTGAACCCTCCCATGGGCTACTTGAAGTTGTTTTGCATTCCGTAGATAGACTTTGAGAGTGAAAACCCCTTGTGTCTCAGAGGTGCTAATTTTGTTTTGGGTTGTGTTTTGTAAATGGTTGAGTTGTGAGTTTTATTTTCTTTGTCTTTTCTTGTATTGTTGCGTCAGTTGAGTCTCTTTCTTTGAGTCACTCTCATGTACCCTCAGGTCTTTGTTTTTCTAAATAAGAAAGCGGGAGTCAAGTTTTGATCATTTTGTTGTGCCTACAGTAATGCATGTGTGACCCTCTAAAAATAGAAAAGCTTTGAATTTGTTTTTTGAATGAGATTCTGTTAATAAGCTCAAGTGTTGAGAAGGATCCCTCAAATGGTTTGAGTGAATTTTGACTTATCGGCGCAAAGTCCTTCATGATTTCAAAAATTTTAAATTGTTTCTGTTGTAAAACCTATGAAGATAGGTTTAGAATTGTGTGCGGTATTTTACATTGTCCTGGGAACTATTTTCGCCGTTAGGCAATCATTTTGGCAAGCACAAGGCAGCTTTCAAACCTGCAAGTACAAGGCGGCTTTCAAACCTCACAATCATAGAATTTTTCTCCCTGGTGTTTTCATTACTTCAAAAAGAAATGGATAAAAGAAACCAAAAAGAAGAAAAGAAAGAAGAAAAGGAAAAAAGAAAAGAAAAAAGAAGGAAAAAGAAGAAAGGAAAAAAAAGAAGAAAAAAAAGAAGGAAAAAGAAACGAAAAGGACAAGGAAAATAAGTCAACCATTAAGCCAGCGGTATCCATTGGAATGAAATCTAAGCAAATTGTGAAGGGAACTTTTGTCTGAATTCAGGAAAGCCAATACGAGGAGGTACCACATTGCGAGAAGAACCAACTTTCAAAATGGAGCAAAAGAAAAGAAGAAGACATGCATAAGAAATGAAGAACTAAGCTCAAATCAAGGTGAAGCTAATTCCAGTGTTAGGGCAAGGATGACTGATTGATCAAATTCACCACAAATTTTGTAACGCTATCCTTGAGAGGCTCGCTAGGATGAAAATTCGAAAGGACGACCTATGCAAAAGTTAGAGCATGAAAAATGAGAAATCAAACAAATAAAGCTCGCAAGGTTAAAAACCCCCAAGGGGCGAATTTGGCAGACGTTAGAGCGCAAAAAGAGAGTGTCAACACCCGAGTGAACCTTTGCCATGAACTATGTTGACCTGATTTCCATTCTTGGGATAGTAAGCAACTTCATCCTGAAGTTCAGTCTCAACCATATCCATCTTGTTCGTCTCGACCCAATCATCTTGTCCGATTCACGTCGTCAGCTTCACATCAAGCCATGAGCTACACCGATTGTTACACATATCATACTTGCGTTGGGTACGAAAGAACTAGCTTGAATCAATAGGTGGAGAAATTTTCAATACTTGAACTTATCAGTTGAATCTCTAACTTGAGCAAAAAATGAATCAAAACTTAGGTTTTGCGAAATTGAGTTCTAAATGGAGAATAAGTAATACTAGGGGCACTATGAATAATCAGTCATCTTAAGTCTTTTTCAACTTTTAGGTCAGTTGTGAGTTCTACTGTGTCGTGCCTGGTGTTTGTCTCAATTTGCGCTCTTTATCAAGTCACCATAGCGTGTCTGTCGCTCAAAATCGCTCTTTATCGAGTCACCATAGCGTGTCTATCGCTCAAGTTCAATAGAGTGGCATGGTCAAAATTCCATATACGAATGTTCGCTCCAAACTCAAAAACAAGTCCATGTGTGGAATTCATAAACAAACTGAGAGTGCCCATACAAGGGGCATTGCATTCATGATCATTGCAAAGTGTATATGAGGAATCCATCACTGCTTTGGAGGAGACTGGAGTAAGTTCTAAACATGCCAGGACAAAAGAGGAGCATGAGTCTGATCGGTTGGCAATTGTTCTAGGATCTGATGATCCCCATCACACGTGCCTACATGATGTTGAAAAAAGGTGGCTAGTGACTAGACACTAGGGGCAATTTTCAGTACATCTGATCGGGCCATCCATCGAACAAGGGGCATGAACCCAACTGGTGGCCAATGACTGGACACTAGGGGCGATTTTCAGTACAACTAATCGGGTTATCATTTGAACAAGGGGCATGCATCCAACCTTTCTCTCAGTCTGCCAAAGCCATTTGTTGAGCATTTTTTCCTGGGTTAGGGTGAGCTTACCCTTATAATGATTCTGATATGATTCAGCTTTCGAAAGTTGTCTCCGACCATTTCAAAAATCTCTTGGGATTGCCATCTTTCTTCTGATCAACACATGTGCTTTGGATTAAGCATACATGCTCATACATTATGGGTGATTTGAATTGCATGATTGGTTGCTCCTGTTTTGTCGACTTACCTTCCGTAGTGTTTTTCAATTACATTTTAATAAGTTGCGGCAAGTTGATTTCAAATAAATTGTGGCAAGTTGCCCTGCACTCGTTTCATAAGGTGCATGACGCATTACTCTAAGTACGGCTCATTTCCCTCTACATACCATGCATATTTTAGTTTGTACCACATTGTTTTGTGCACCTTGAGTTCGCACTATTTTGTGCACTTTGTATTGCACTATTTTGTGCACCCTATCTCGCACTATTTTGTACATCTTGTATCGCACTGTTTTGTGTAGCCTATATTGTACTATTTTGTGCATCTTGCATTGCACTATTTTGTGCATTCGTACATCTGTCCCTTGTATCGCACTGTTTTGTGCACCTTGAGTTCACACTATTTTGTGCACTTTGAGTTCTCACTGTTTTGTGCACTTTGTATCGCACTATTTTGTGCACCTTGAGATCGCACTGTTTTGTGCATTCACCTTAAGTTTGCACTGTTTTGTGCACTTTGTATCACACTATTTTGTGCACCTTGAGATCGCACTATTTTGTGCATTCACCTTGTATCACATTGCTTTATGCACCTTGTATAGCACTATTTTGTGCATTCATCTTGCATCACACTGTTTTGTGCACTTTGTATCACACTGTTTTGTACATTCACCTTGTATCGCACTGTTTTGTGCATTCACCCTGTATCGCACTGTTTTGTGCATTTACCTTGTATCGCACTGTTTTGTGCTCTTTGCATCGCACTGTTTTGTGTATTCACCTTGCATCGCACTGTTTTGTGCGTTCACCTTGTATCGTACTGTTTTGTGCACCTTGCATCACACTGTTTTGTACATTCAACTTGTATTTCATTGTTTTGTGCATCCACATAGCACTGTTTTGTGCATTCAACTTATATCGCACTGTTTTGTGCACCTACAGTACTATTTTGTGCACCCTGTATCGCACTGTTTTGTGCACCCCACATCACACTATTTTGTACACCTCACTCGCACGGTTTTATGCACTTCACTCGCACTGTCTTGTGGACTCACTGGGTCTAGGAGACCTTAAATCCTCTAAAGTTGTAATTCTTTTGGTGTTTGTCGTGCTTGAATGGCTTCAGGTGGTCTGGTATAGCCACCTGGCTGTGTTTGTAGTGAGTTCCTAGGAGATCAATTGAGACGGTGGAAACTAAAGTTCGAATGGCGATGCCTAGAACGCAAAGGTTTGGAATTTCTGAGACTAAAGTCTGGTTTAAATACTAAGGGGTGTATCATTGGCTTGAAATCTGTATGGTAGCCCCATAGGTTGAGGTAGCTTGTATGCACCTTAATTCTGGACACTGAACCAACCTAGTATGTCACCCTATTAGAGAATAGGGAAAGTTGCAAACATAGCTAGGGAGAAAAGTAGTACCCGTGGTTTGGAAGCACAAGACGAAGGAAGAAGTCTTAAAGCCAAGAAGAAGAGGAAGATCCACAGTAGCATAAGGTGAGTCATCACCAATTGCCCCTATAAGGTACTTTCACTTCATAGCTGCTACATCATATTTATTATCTATTACTTTTATCGCATTGCATATAACATCTATCGCATGCATCTACCCTATTGTCCATTACATCCATGGTATCATACCATTTTATTGCCTACATCCTTTCCATGTTAAGCTTAGTTTGGCATGTGCTCATATCTTTCCCTCGTTGAAACATGGTTCTATCATGTGTAAGTACCCATGTTGCGCTGAGGCCAGTATTGAGGGTGTCAGCACCTTTTTTGTGTTAGATGTGGTCTGTTTTGTGTCCATGCCTTTTCTAAGTAAGATGTGGTTCAACCTACGCCTCTTTATTCACTGCATCCATTGCATTGTACTTTGTCTTGTTGCATTCAGTATTTAGGATCATTATCTTTCCCTAGCAGATCATTCCTCAATTATATCATACCACTCAATTACTTGTACCATTTCTATGAAAAACACAGTTTTGCATGTGCTCGCACCCCTTTGACGTTAAAACGTGGTTTTGTTATGTGTAAGCATCCATGCTGTGCTGAGGCCAGTATTGAGGATGTAGGCACTTAGCCTGTGTTAGGCGTCGTTTGGCTTGTGCCCACACTTGTTTTCTATATAAAACGTAGTTTGATTTGCATCCCCATTCCTTTATGATATTTGTGTGGTAAGCACTGCTTATGGTTTGATGATTTTGTTATATATATACATTGTATATCATTTGCATTATTTTGTTGCATTGTGTATCATTTGTATCTTGGCCCTGAACTACGCTGGTTTGATTTCTTGCAACAAGATACGTAGGCAACCCTCAGGTTCAACCAACTGCAGCTGCATTTTGTTTGTTTTCCCAAGTCTTATGGCCTTGTCAAAATGGGTCGTCTTCAGGCTTTGACATTCACTCACGTCATTTCATGACTTCGAGCTCTGTCAAAGAAGGGCAACTATAGACACCCCATTTTTGACCGCCTGCAAGACTTGGACGCTTTGTCCTGTGCACTCGATAATGAAGTCGTGTTGATTGTGATTCGAGTTCTCAATGAAGGAACATAAGCTCGCGCTCCAAAACCAATCCCAAACCCTTCATATTCATACTGTTTTTACCCTAGAAATTCATTTTTGACCATTGTGCCACCCTACCCTGAGTTTAAAATAGTGGAACAGAGGAACACATTGGGAGCTGGCCATACCACATTAGGAGCCAGTCAGCTCTCAATAACGAGAAACACTGTTCTGGGCGGGAATGAGCCAGCTGTCCATTTTTGAAGATATTTATGACCTATTTTTCTCAAATTCTATAAATACGAGCATATATCTCAATGTTAGGGGTTGGAAAATTTTCAAAGAAGCAAAAACACAGCTGAGAGCTCGTTCTTCTTGTGCAAGCTACCTTTGAGATATTTGATCATCCTTATACTATATCCATACACCACAGACAACCTTAGAACAAGGCCTTAGGACCTTGGTTGAGCTTTGTGAATCACAATTCAAGCTTGAGAGTGTGCTTGGACCAAGTTTGGTTCATAAACAAGAGCTTACCTTTTTCAAGAGGTATAAGCTTACCACTTTTCTATTGCTTTCATTTCTGTCTTTCTCTATCTCTTTCTAGTGTTTTTGTATTGTTTTGATCCTATTTTAAGTGTTAGAACTTGGGTTTGAATAGTTACCAAAGGGTAGAGAGGGTTAATACCCTTTCTTGCACTCTACTTCATAGCTCATACCCTTGTTTTACACTCTTTTCTTTGACTTTTAAACTGATTTTCAAAGTTTAATAAAGGTTGGTTAGCCACCTCTCCTTAATCTTGTTCATTAGGCTTGCATCTCTTTGTTCTTTCCTACTTTTTTTATGCTCTTAACATGATTTTTTAGCCACTGTTTTAGCATATTAGGGGTTGTTTTAGGGTTGTCCTAATTTATTTAATTACAGTATGCCTTGAATATCTTGCTTGTTATGTTGCAAGTCTTCATGTCTAGCTAGTTGTGTTGTGCCACCCATGCTTTGGTAGTTTTTTTTCTTTGGTTAATTTTCATGTTAAGAGTCTCATTCTAAATAATCAATTTTGCATAAGTCATTTCTGTCACCTCCCTCTTTTCTTTTTTTGTTTGTTTTGTTTTGAGAGTTACTTCAACAGATCAATGGTTATTCAAAACATGAGAAAAAAACCTATGCTCAATGGCTTAATCTCTATGGAGGTTCATTATCAAGGCATAAGCTCTCTTTCATGTCAAGAATCACTTCTCGTTTGACGTTTCCTCTCATTTAGTGGACTTAAACATCATTTTGGACAAATTGATTAAGGAATGACAAAGACTAATGAAATTAACTTAAAATGAACTAAACCGACATAAAGAAAATGTTTAGAGTTGGTTGGATTGGGCCAGACGTTATGCCGAGTCCATCGTTCTAAGAATTGTCACATATCAATCCATGATATGTTGATAAGACTTGGTGCGTGTCTACTCTCCCTCTTTGAGCCTCCATGGTGAGAGGGAAGGGTGTTCGTCTTCATTGAATTTATTAATTGTTTTGTCCAAATTGTGTTCGAAATCATCAAGCCATCAACTTGTGCCAATTGATGGTTTCAGACTCAAATTCACTCTTCTCTTAAGTTTTATGATAGAGGAGAGTAGAAGGGACAAACAGGGCCTATAAAGGCTCTGTTTGCACTGACCTCACCTTAAAGCACAAAACATTTTTTTGGCATAAAATTTAGCACCGACCGGCACTTTTTTGACCCAGCCAGATCTCATTTGGGGCCAGCCGGCTCCCAATGTTTGGCAAGCAGTGAGCTTTTGGCAGAAACAGAGGGCAGTGGTTGAGGGTGAGGCAGAGCAATCTGGGCAGACAGAGCAGCTTCTGGACACTGTGCATGCTATCATTGTGCCTCATTGTTGCTTAGATTTTGTAATTATTATTGCTATAAATAATTATTGTTGTAATTACTTATTATGGTTGTAATTAGTTATTGTTGTAATTAATATTGTTGTTTATTTGTAATTGCATAGCTAGTTAACTTAGATTGCTACTTTATTGCTCCATTAAATATCCTTGTTGTAATAAATTATAGGTAGCGTAGTGTTCCTTGAATTCGTAATAAGTAGTTAATTAATTTAGCTAATTAGTATTCACATTTGGGCTTGTAATAGTTAGCTATTAATCCAGACACTTGGACACTCATTCGGACCCTCTTGAACAAGAGCAAATATGTAATAACGGCGCATGTCTTCCAACCCCCATTTCTTCCTTCCTTTTATTTAGCCGCTTATAATGGTAGCATAAAACATCATGTTTCCTTAGCATTTCCTATGTTTCATATACACTCGTCTCGCATGCATTTGGGTCCGGCTCATCATACTAACCAATGTCACATTCAACTCTCTTAAATGAATACATGATTTATCACATGTTTTGAATGGAATCATACACCATGCTAGTAACCGAGCCTATTTTCTTGCATGATTGCATGTGTCACATTAGTCATTTTGGATAAGTTAGGAGAATACATGTTTTCTAATTATTTTGCTTTGTTTGGCTTGCCTTGGAGTACTAGGTGAGCATTAATTATTTTAGCATCTTGCATTAAATGTTTGTGTTGCCATATCGAGCATATTTCATGAGGCTAAGTGCTTAAGTGATATACTTATTTGAATGCCTGTGGATGAAGGCTAATTGCTTAAATTGTGATAAATTGATTAATGTACATGCAAACTCACCTTTTTAAGTGACGCGTATTAAAACAATTTTTCAAACCAAACATGAAATCAAATTCTAACTTTTCCAAATTAGTCTATACTTGCGTGCATCACCTAGCAAAGTTAGCCTAATAAATCAGAACATGAGCATATAATGTAAATAAGAATCACATCATGATTAGTAGAGGCCGATCTTTGATTGGGTGAGAGGGGTGCTCAATTCATGACCTTCCCCTCTCATACCTAAGTTCCTGAGCCGAGACACTTTGGTGATGACGGATAAGTGGCCTTTGGCACGAGCCACGAGGTTTCTTAAATTTTTCAAAAATATTTAGGTGGTGACTCTGTAATCTGGCAAAGTAGCCCATTTTTAGCATTTTGATTCAAAATAGATTTTTTAAAAGAATTGCCAGATTTGGACTCCTTTGTGTTTATCTGTTTCACATTGCACTTGTGAGATCAGATTCAGAACCACGAGAGTCCAAACTATAAAAGCAAGCTACACTACATTCCATGTTCTCCTATCCATGAAAGCCTTCTCTAACACACTATCCATACGAGAATAGAGAACTTTATTCCATTTACTAGAAAATAGCCTCCTATCAGACCTCATATTCATGATTTGCAACCGTATCATGTCCACCAAATTTGTTTTTGGCAAGTGCCAAGCTTCTCGTATCCATGAATTGAATGACTCAGCAACATTTGAATACATTTCACCATAACATTTCCCCTCAAAATATGCATCACTTCTATTTTCACATGGTAAACTTCTCAAGAAAACACTCACCATGTCTCCTCTCTCACTTTTTAATTCATTTAACTTGAAATGGAATAATGCCTTTGTTGACGTAGATGCGCATTCTGAAAACTTGGACACAATCGTCTCCCTGACCAAATTTGTGTTTTTACATGATAACCTATCCCTCAAATTTCTATTTAGATGTTCAAGACAAAATCCATAATAACAATTAGAGAAAAACCTAGCAATTCCTTCCACAATACCACAATGTCGATCTAATATGAAACTTATCATCCTCTCTGACCCCAATACTTCACATAAATGTTTAAGGAACCAACACCAATTGTCTTTATTCTTAACATCAATAACGGCAAAAGCTATAGGAAAAAAAAACCTACAAAACAAATAACAACAAGCATAATAGATATACACATGCAGAGAAAATTAGAACAATAAACAACCAGAGAAAATTCACACAGTGGCAACATCCAGAGAAAATTCACTTAGTCACCAACTCTAGAGAAAATTCACACACTGACAAATCAAGAGAAACTTCACACAGTGGCCACCTCCAGAAAAAATTCACACAGTGGCCACCTCCAGAGAAAATTCAAAGTGTTAGATAAAAATCACAAAACATAACCACAAAAATAGAAAATTCACTCAATTCCCACATGTATAGAAAATTCACATACTTAGAGAAAATTTGATATATTTACAATTACCTTCATTCTCTTCTTTCCCCATCGCAACAAGCATAACTCCTTTGTATCGTCCTTTCAAAAATGTTTCATCAAGAAACAACAATGACCGACAATATTTGAAACTAGCATGCGTGCATGAAAAGTCACAAATACTCTTTTGAAACGCTTGTTATCTTCAAAATCTAACTCAAAACAACTACCTGGATTGTTCTTCAATGCTCACCAAAATACCACCGTAATTGATTGAATGACAAACAAGAATCCCCATGTGTACTACATTTTGCTTTTTCAACCCCCAACTAACCACAGTTATAACTAATTGAGACCCCATACTTGTCTTTCATTTCTTTGACAACAACCACTGGACGAGTTAAAGGTTTACACTTACCTCTTCAAGTATAAGCCCATAAACTAAGTTAGAAGTCATCCTACCATGTTTACTAGTACGAACCGCCACACCACACATATGTTCATTGTTCATAGTTCTTATGTAAAAGAACCCATTTGTTTTTTCAACTGAAGCATGTACAAGCCACATACATCCCCTTGATTCCTTATATACACATTCTGCCGTAACCCTCAGCTTGTCATTTTTAACATACGTAAACTGAAAACCAATCTCAATAGTAGACTTGCATAAAATAGTACGAAACTCAACCACACCACCCTCAAACTTTTGTCCAACACTCGTAATATTATTTCGCCAACCAGCTGACAATAACACATTTTCTTGGTGAGAACAAAACTTAGAGAGTGAATTCTTTTCAATATCCATGAGCCAATCACATTCACCATGCAAAGCATCTACCCAATTAGACCCCACTTCATCCTCTTGATCAGAAGTACTACACCTAATAACTGAAACATCAACTATATCAACACCACGTGCACAAACAACCCTCAACATATTTAGAAAATCAATATTATTTCGAACCATACAATTTGGATAGCCCACAATAGAATATGAAATACACATCGTCTTAGGTTTCAAATTCTCCCATATTTTACACAAAATGCCAACCAATTCCTCAAAATTCAATTCGCATGAAATATTAATGACAATAGTATCATTTCCATATTTGAACAGCAATTGCACTGTCCATCTAAATTGAAAGAAAAAATATAAAAAATAACTTATTTAATATAAAAACACTTCACAAGAACAACAAAAAGTCCAAAGAAATTTCTAATAATTGTAATTTTCTCTGGACTCAAATAAAAGTCTAGAGAAATTAAGAAACTTATATTCACCTTCAAGATAACAAAAACAAAATCACAGAAAAATTAATGAATCCAAAGAAAATCACAGAGAAATTTAATGCTAACTATTAAACACAATCGTAGACAAAAATCACACAGAAGATCTATTATGAAGTTATAAGCTTCTCTGTGATTTTCACTGGACTACAAGCTTACATTTTTCTCTGTATGATTGTGCAGTATTAGACTCAAATCAAAATCTAGAGAAATTTACGAACTTATATTCACCTTCAAGATAACAAAAACAAAGTCACAGAAAAATTAATGAATCCAGAGAAAAACACAGAAATTTAATGCTAACTATTAAACACAATCGTAAACAAAAATCACACAGAAGATCTATTATGAAATTATAAGCTTCTCTATGATTTTAACTGGACTACAAGCTTACATTTTTCTCTGTATGATTGTGCAGTATTAGACTCAAATCGAAATCCAAAGAAATTTACGAACTTATATTCACTTTCAAGATAACAAAAACAAAATCACAAAGAAAATTAATGAGTCCGTAGAAAATCACAGAGAAAATTAATGAGTCAAAAGAAAATCACAGACAAAATTAATGCTAACTATTAAACACAATCATTGACAAAAATCACAGAGAATATCTGTTATGAAATTATAATCTTCTCTGTGATTTTCACTGGACTAGAAGTGTAACAACCCCGACCTCTGATTAACGTTAATTCAAGATTAAATAAGCCTAATTAGTAATTAAGGTGAAATTCTGAATTAATTACATGTGTGTGTCGCATTATTGTGTTTATATCTGTTTATCGTAGAAATATCTGTTTGTATTTCTGTTTCATTCTGCGAATTGAAGGCCTTATTGACATCTAAATATAAAATTGACTTAATTTATGTGCTATTTAGGATTTTTAGAACATTATGGTAGGTTTAATTAAAATTCAATTCGGAACGATTAAATTAGAAAAATAATGTCAACTAATTAGCCAACTATTAATTAAGCCTATATAAGGCACCTATTGTGCCTTCACTCATTCTTTTTCTACATTTCAACACATCTTTGAGCTTACACACACAAACCAAACATGAGAGAGAAAGAGAAATCAAAGGTTGAGCTTGGACTCTAGGAGAGGGAGAAGAATTGTAGTAAATTCAAGATATTGAACTTGGAAACTCTAGCAATTAAACACCTAGCACACAATTGAGCTTCTAAGGTAAGGACTTCTACCTTTTAGTTGTAATTTAGTGATTACTTCATGAAATCAAGTGAGAAAGGTAAAGTAACATAAGAATTGAGTTGTGCAATGCAAGAATTGAACTTAGATAGTTGACTAAAGAAGTGTATCATGCATGCATGCATATATCATAGCATTTTGAGTATGTTTCTAAAGAATTTTCACATGCATGTGTCTATCTTGACTTGGTTTTGAGAATTCATCACATTTCTTACCATTTGACCTTAATTGATCATATTTTAGAAAGCTTAAGTTCAAAGTAATTCATGCATGTCATGTTTATGGCATATTCATAAATTTCAAGTGGGAGTTTTGATTAATTGGCATGCTTTTGGGCCTTGATTTAGCGAAATGATCTTCAAATCATGGTATTTTACAAGTTTCTAAAGGTTTTCTGGAGTTTTGGCCCAAAAGAATGAGTTTTAAAGTGTTGAATTCGAGTTTTGAAGCTTGGAGGTGAATCTGGAAATTTCAGAATTTGGCCTCTCCGCTCGAGCGACAGATTCTGCGCTCAAGCGACCACCTTTGTTTTTGCATCTCCGCTCGAGCAACCAAAAGTTGGCTCGAATGTAAAATGCATGCTCCCAGAAATTCATATGTTTTGCAGACCGCTCGAGTGACAAGAGTTGCACTCAAGTGAGGACCTAAGTCTCACGCTCGAGCGGCTATCGAGCGTTCGTCCAGCGTGACAATCACACAACTAGTACTTTTACAGACCACTCGAGCGAGAGAAGGTGCGCTCGATCTACCACTCACATTTTGCATGTCTGCTCGAGCGAAGAAAAGTGCGCTCAAGCAGGACCCCTGTTTTCAACAAGTTTTGTAAAATGTGTTCAAGTACATTTTAGCATCCTCATTGCATCCTAGGCATTCCTAGGCCAAGATTAAGACATAATAATGAGGATAAGAAGTAGAAACACACCAAGATAAGAAACGACTAAGTTAATGATTCCGGGTGTGTAATTCAATACGTATCCGTTCAATGTTTGTGTAGGTCATGTGCCATAGACGATCTGGTTTATCTGCCTAATCTGTTCTGTAAGTGGAGCCATCTGTGAGTAATAACTTAGTAAAGTTATGTTCAACTTTCATTATTTTCTCTATGAAGGAATAAGTTCTGTTTATGAAATGTTATGTTCTATACGATGAATGACTGTCCTATTTTCTGACAAGTATTCGCGGCATCCTTAGCGCAAGGCCCTTGCCCAGGAGTAATAATACCATGGTCTCAAGGCCCTTTCCCAAAGGTAACAATACTGTGGCTCAAGTCTATTACAAGTTCCCAATACCGGAGGTTCCTTATGGAACTGACAAGCATGATAACGCTAATAGATGTACCATGTATGATGAAGCATGAACTTTGATCTCTGTATGCAGTTTGAACAAGAATATGAATATAAATCTATTTCTAATATAAATTCTGATTTTTGACTTTGTGATGGACATCATTCATTTAAACCCTTTACTCTATTATTATTCAGTGGGCTCCAGCTCACTGTACTATTTATATACGTACGTGACCAGGTGTGTGATCAGGCCCAGAATTGAAGGCCTAAGTTATGTTTTGTCAAGCCATCCACCGTGCCTCCTGGGGAGGTTCCCGTGTATAGAAGTGAAGTTTTGTGGACAATGTCAAGAGTTACTTTGTGTACCATGCTAAGAATGTTTATGTTTTGTTACTGTATACTGGGCTAAGTCTCTTTTGATGATGCTTGCACGGTGTTGTGAGACTTATGTGAACATGACATCTTATGTGTATATGTTATAGGTTTCAAATTTCTGTCCCATGTATGTCTGCACAGCTCTATGGACTATGTATATTTTGTATATTTGCTTCCGCAGCCCCTAATTATATGTCATTTTGACAAGAGGCCTTTGGCAATCCAAGGATTACTAGCTAGTTACGACGCTAAACCTGTAGGAGCGCGTTTGGGTCGTGACAAGAAGCTTACAATTTTCTCTAGAATGCAAACAAAAGTACAGAAAAATGAAAAGTGCAGAATAAATTAAAAGTGCAAAAAAAAAAAAAATAGAGCATGAAATTTTGGAAAGTGCAAAAAAATAGAGTCGGTCTCCAAACACAAAGAACAAAACTTATCATCGATAAACATGTAACAGAGAACGAAAAATCAACTCCAAAAATCAAAATTAACTCCATTGTCAATAACAAAGAATGAAAAATCAACTTAAAAAAAAAAAAAAAAAGACGCTAAGCTGGCTTTTCTCTGACATTGATCAAAACTGAAAACAAAAACCTAATTTTAAATACACTACAAAAACTTTTCTAAAGTCGGAGTCCTTACCTACAAATCAAATGAAAAATCAAAAACTTACACTAATTATTAAACTAACCTAATTCAACTCTACTGAAAATCCGAGTTTCAACACAACTTTAACTTCTACAAGATCAACGAAAATCAACTTCTACACGACTACAAAATCCCTATAAAATCTCCACGAAAATCTGCATCATCAAAATCTCCGTCGCCAAGTTCATCCCAAAGTAATCTCCTACAAAAATAGCAACGTAATCTTCAATTTCCAAAATTGAAAACCACGTATATTATAAAGAAGGGTAAAATAGGTATTTCATAAACTAAAATAACATTGAGGGACCTTAGGCATCAAGAAAAATTATTGTGGATCTCTCCTCATACTAAAAGTTGGGTAGGAATCTTAGACCAATTTTCCCTAAAATAAACACTCATTTTTATATTAAAAATAATAGTTAAATTAGAAAGAGAATTAGTAATATAAAACTAAAAGTGATTTTAATTATTTTATTTTTATTTTTATTTTTATATTTAGTTAGAAAATAAAAATATGTATAAATAGAATTACTCAAAATTTATTAAATAAATTAAATATAAATATGTTGTGATTGCATTAAGAAAAATATATAAATTAAATATGTAGAGTATTGATTTGTTTTCTTAAATATTCTTTTTGAATTATTCATACATATTGTATATAGGTATATAAAATTTAAATTAAATATAAATATTTTGTAATAAATAATTTCATGTTAAATAAAAAATTAAATATAAATTAATATTAAGACATCAATAAGATAGACAAAAAATATAAAATATAAAATAAAATTAATTTGATCCATGCAATGTACATAATTAAGCACATTATGTCTTAATCCCATGAAAAAAACAAACACAGGATACATATCCAATCCAACCAAATAGTCCGGGGGATTCACAGTCCCAAGACTCAAGTCCGATGGATTCTAATCCCCCCTTATCCAGTCCGTCCAATCAAACACACCCAAAAAGTATAATAGTTTGTGAAAAACATATTTAGAAAATTTACTAAATACCAAAAGTACAACAAAAAAAAAACGTGAATTCAATACATTTTTCGTATTCTTGTATATTTATTGATTTTTTAAAATATTTTTTTACAAACATTTACTTTTTAGACACATCTAAGTAAGGTGCATCTAAAAAAGTGAAAAAATTGTTTAAAATTTTAAAAATATTCATTAAAAACGAAAAACATGAAAAACAAAAAACTAAATTTTCAGAAATTTGGAACCAAACACACTGATTAGTTTTTTTTTTTTTTTTTGCACATAATTTTTTTTTTAGTTTTTTTTTAATTTGAAAGTTGATGTTTTAAAGTTTTGAAAATCAAAATAAATGTCAAATCATCATGTTCCTTTATAGATAATCATAAATGATGAACAATCATTGTTCTCTGACTATTAAAAATTTAATGGGACTTGAATGTCTTAATAATATTAGTTTGGACTTAATGGAGTATAAGTTCATAAATTAGGACTTGTGTGTAACTGTCCCTAATTTAAACTAGGTTTGGGTTTGTATAAAACTCTACATGTAATTAAGAAAATACATGCTGACGTGGTTCTCTTAAAAAAAAATAAATCCTTATAATGTGCCACATAAGTATAGAAAAAAATACTGCTTTTCATAATATATATATACATATATGATGTGTGGTACAATGGATTTCCTTTGGGATTGCTGTTGTTGGAAACAACATTAAAGCCAAAGCATTTTGTTTTTGTTTTGCCAAAAGACTCCGTCCATTTACTTATGCAAAAAAACAAAAAAGAAGAGAGAAAAAAGAAGAGAAAATTAGTCTAAAGTCCCTCTCTCATTTTTAGTAATGGAAGAGATCCACAATATTATTTTGTGATATCTAAGATCCCTCACACATTCCCATCCATCTCCTTCCATATCTGATCTTCCTGGAGAGAAGAACGTAGAGACTGATCTTCAAATTCGAGATTTCAAAGTTTGGTTTCTTCATCGCCGGATAATCTGGCAAAGGCCTCCAGCTTCGAACCCACCACTATATGTACATACACAAACTCCTTCTCCATCTATTTTCTAGGGTTTTCAGAGATTTTGAGCCCAGACCTCTTTCGCCATGGAGAGGAGTAAGTGACTTTCGGCTCTATCTATCTATCTATCTATCTATCTATATTTATATCTATATATATGTATATGTTTGTGGTTGCTTAGATCTGTATCTATCTGAATTTTTTACTATATGGTTTTTTGTATATTCATAGATCCATTAAAGATTTGAATTTTTTGATGTAAAAATGTTTTATTCTTTGTGCTTGTTGTTTCATTGAGTCTTCAATTGATATCCATAATTCAATTTTTCGTGTGGTGCTAAGAAATATGATAAATGTGTATTTTATTTTTTTTTCTTCTTACCCAAACACCATGCCTGTTGATTTCTGAAATTCTTATTAGATCGGATGAGCTTGATTCTGAACTCAGATCACAACTAGCGAGGCTTCAATGAACTTAATGTTGGCTGGCTAGAGTCATTCCAAACTAGAATCTCACTCCCATGAACTTGATTAGGAGATGTGATTCAAGATTGTGAAGACATATCCAAGGTTAGGGTTTCCTGGATCAATGTACGATCACCAAGGACTGTTCATAAAAATACAACTCTGCTGCAAATAGAGAGAATTTCTTTGGTTTCAATCCAGAGAATTTCTTTGGTCTCTCTGGTTTTGAGAGAATTTCTCTGGTTTGGACCAGAGAATTTCTCTAGATTGAATGGACATCTTTTGCTCGACATCCAGAAGGTTCCACGCGAGCATTTGCACCCTGAATATACCTATGAAGAGGCCGATGTTTACATTTTGCGAAAAAAATTGTAGCTGTAGCACACACATATCTAGTAAGCCTTAGAATTCGGAGTGGAGACAAACTGTTCTATTCATGGGGAATTTCTTGTTAAAACTAAATTTAAGTGGAGAAAACTTTATTTGAAATTTATGATTGTTGACTGTTTCAGTATTATTTTGTGGGTTTATTAATAAAGATTGCATTGTTGGCTTACATATTACACAAAGTCATAGAAATTCTTTGTGAATAAAGCTAGAAAAATTTGTAAACTTAGAGAAATTTTCTTTGACTCTATTCACAAATTTTCTTTGGATAGAGCCAGATAAATTTTCTCTATACAATTTTCTCTAGATAGAGCCACACAAAACCATACAAATTTTCTCTACACAATTTTCTTTGGATAAAGCCACACAAAGCTACGCAACTTTTCTCTACACAATTTTCTGTAGATAGAGCCACAGAAAACCACACAACTTTTCTCTACACAATTTTCTCTAGATAGAGCCACATAAAGCCACACAACTTTTCTTTACACAATTTTCTTTGGATAAAGTCACACAAAGCCACAAAAATTTTCTCTACATAATTTTCTATAGATTTCTTTGATATTCAGAGAAATTTCAATTTTCTCTGATTTGAACCCAAAGAAATTCTTTGGGAAGTCTAGAATTTCTCTGGAGAGAATTTCTCTGGGATTGAAATTTCTCTGGATCAATATTGAGAGACCTTAGACATTATGAAAATATTGGATGTCCTTTATGCTATAAAATCTTAATATCAAGGATCTTAAAAAAAAATCCCCAAAAAAGATAGGGAGTGAGAGAGAGAGTGAATGGGAAGGAGAGAAACATAAATAAGGACAACAGCATAAGTTGAACAGTGTGGTTTGGTGACTAGTAGTTTCACCCTGGAGGTTGAAACAAAGACTAACAGTCTAACACCAAAATTTGTGAGTCATATGTTGTCCACAAGGTATAAAGCTTCTTCATTTGCAGAATGCTTCAACCGGTCTGCAGCTTTTACAACCTGCATGAAATTTGCATAAGGAATTAATGGCTATAACTGTTACGAAATGGATCTAACAAAAAGGTGTTATACATCACTTAAATATTTCAATAAAAATTTTTGTATCCTACATTGTTTTTTCATGTAATATGATGGGTTCTAATATTTTTTAAACATGTCAGGCCCTATATATACATATGACATTTATTACATGAATACACACCCACCTTCTCGTGCAACCACATCTTGCATATAGATATGCAAATGAGAAACAAGTTCAAACAAATAAATTTTAATCCACGACCCCTCGAGCTGAGTTCTGATACTAATTGTCCTTGAATAGCTAAAAAATGGCCCAACAAGCACAATGCAACCCAATGTTAATTCTACAAAGCATTGATAAGATGATTCACATGAGTTAAGTTGAAGACAAGATTATTTTACCTCAGCATCCCAATTAGTTCTGGCTGTTATAATCAAGAAAATTATTGTCTGCAAGAGAACTCCAACTACCATCCCCCACCAGATCCCCTGTACCAAGCCAAGTCAATATTATCATTTAATTAAATGAGAGAGAGAGAGAGAGAGAGAGAGAGAGAGAGAGAGAGTTACTTACAGCTGCAGCTAAGCTAGTTTTGAACCCAAGAACACATCCAATTGTGAGACCAATCATATAGTAAGTGGCAAGATTAACATATGCCACTACACCTTGCCATCCACTCCCAATGGCCACCCCTGTAATATTCACAAAAGGAAACAAATACAATTTTTACACCACAAAATCTTAATTTCAGAACAAGAAGAAGAAAAAAAAAAAAAAAGTAACTGACGGAATTAATTAAATTTTGAAATCAATGTAATTATATAAGGGTAGTTTGGATATGAAAAAAAGTGTGACATAGCTTTGCCAAGCAAATTGTATTTTATAGAATAGTATAGATAGGGTAAAAGTATGGGTATAAGTGGTTCAGTTTGGACAGTATTAAGAGAAAAATATAGTTTTTTTTTATCAAAATATCGATCAAAAACTAAAATTTCGATCAATCTTATACAGTCGATTTCGTTCTACCACTTTTTCTTACATTTTAAACTAAAACTAAACTATGATGCGTTGGCAAATTCGATGAGGATTTTGGTGGGAAACAAGAAAAAAGAAGGCAATTGCAAAGGGGATTGGCGAGAAAAAAGAAATGATGGAGGTCTTGTGGAGGGAAAAGACCGCACGGCTACAACAAGGCAACTCCATTGGCCAACCATCTACGAACCCATTCATAAAGCAAGGTGACCAATTGAGTCTCGCACTGGCCAATGGCATCGTCACGCTGCCGATCATTAACGTTCGGATCACAGCTTGGATTTACAGAAGCAACCAAAGGTCACTTTTCTTGCAAGATCATTAGCATTTCGACGCCATTGGACAGTACGAGACGAAAGTGTTGTAAGAAATGGTTTCGCAAAAATAGAGTTTTCTTAAACTTTGGTCTAATTTTTAGGTAATACCCATACGCCAAAATTGGAGGGTCCATGTGGCAACACATTCTTTGCCGCGTAACGATTCACGTCATATATTTGGTTGTTCAAAACCATTATCGGGTGAATGGGAAATTGAAGCCAAAGTAAACTCCATGAAAATGGTGTTTTGGTGGGTTTCCCAAATTGAAGGAAGGAAAGCTTGTCCCACATTGCTTGGCTAGGCTAACATTGTATGGGTTATAAACCTTGGGTTCACAACTTGAGAAGGGCCCCAAGGGTGCCCAAGTTTTGCGAAAGGGTGAAGTTATGGGCAAAGTGCGCTAGACCCATTGGACCCAAAACAAACACACACATGCGCCGCCGCCATTTGATCAGGCGGGCTTGGGTGTGCGATGTGAGGTTGGGTTGGGCTTGTCCGGCCCAATGCTTATCTTTTTGGGCAAAAAACATTTGAATTTTATTTTTTTTTAAATTACATTCTTACCATTTGGAATTTGAAATTCAAACTTAATTCCAAAATGACCCCAACATATTGAAACGCTAGCAGTTTGGTCCAGCACACCTATCCAGATTTTTCCTCTAACCGAACAAGTTCATTATCTGTTCAAATTTAACCCGAACAGGTACTTTACCTATTCAAACCTGTTCGAATAGATTTGTTACTTGTTGAAGTCTATTCTAAAAAGCCATCAGTTCACCTATAAATAGACAAGTCCTCTATTTCATTTTTCAACCAATTTTCATTCTTCTTGTCTGCTTTTATTTCCTCCATTTTGTTGCATAAATTTCCTGTGAGAAAGAGTATAAACACAAAGTGTGTTCATTGAACATTTAGTTTGTAGTGCTGCTACTAAATTGTCGTTGATCATTTTATCTTGAGAGATAGACGTCCATAATCTAAAAGCACCATGGAGGGGATGAATCTGTCTTAAGGACATAGTGTTGAACACTAGACTTGATCAAATTTTGTTCAAGAAAATAATACTGTAAGTGGTTGGTTCTTTTTTTTTTTTTTTTTCCCTTTCCTTTTTTTCCAGATTTTGGTTTTGTTTTTGTAACAAAATAAGAATCTTGTTTTCTTTTTTTCTTTTTTTTGTTATATATATACTATTTTGATTTTTGTAATCAAACAGACTCTCTCCTTTCTTAATTTTCTTTCTTTGAATACTATGAAGATTGGCTATTAATCTTAAGACATAATTTGTTTCTTCATTGTATTCACTATTCTGATTTGCTTTTCTAGTTTTTGTAACTAGAAAATTGTATTGCTTCTAATTTGTTTTCTGATTTTTTTTAATCAGAATTGATGGCTACTAAAATTGGTACACCAAATCCAGTTGTGACACCAACACCGGTGATTGCCCAGAACCCTGTTCAAATGCCTGTGGTACTTGTGAACCATAGAGAGAAATCAAAAAAATTTAACGATACAGAGTTTAAGAGATGGCAGTAGAGAATGCTGTTCTATCTGACAACTCTTAATCTTGCCCGGTTTCTCCATGAAGATGCTCCAGTGTTTAAAGATGATGAAAGTGATTGGCAAGTTGTTGCCGCGGTAGATGCGTAGAAGCATTATGATTTTCTTTATAGAAATTACATCCTTAATGACCTAGACAACATGTTGTATAGTGTTCACAAGCCTCTGAAAATAGCAAAAGAATTGTGGGATTCTTTGGAGAAAAAATACAAGACAGAGGATGCCGGCACAAAGAAACTTATTGTTGGTAAATTTCTAGATTTTGTTATGGTAGACTCCTAAACGGTTATTTCTCAAGTTCAAAGTCTTCAATTAATTTTGCATGATATTCATGCTGAGGGTATGTCTTTTAGTGAGTCTTTCTAAGTCGTTGCTATAATGGAAAAATTACCACCGGCTTGGAAAGATTTCAAAAATTATTTAAAACATAAACGCAAAGAGATGACTGTGAATGAACTTATTGTAAGACTGAGAATTGAGGAAGATAACCGCAAGGCTGAAAAGAGGAATGATAAAAATCCCATTCAGTCTAAGGCTAATGTAGTGGAACAAGTGCCCAAACTACATAACAAGAAGATGAAGTTTACTGGAGATGGTCCTAAACAAGATGACAACAATGGCAATAAAAAGTTCAAAGGAAAATGCTATAACTGTGGCAAGACTGGACATCGTGCCTCTGATTGCCGATGCCCTAAGAAGGATCGCAGAAGTACAAGCAAGAAGACTACCAATCAAGCCAATGTGACAGAACTAGAATACATCTCTAACGGGGTAAATGACATCAATCTCTCTGTTGTGGTGTTTGACGCTAATTTGGTTGGAAATCCCAAGGAGTGGTGGGTTGACACTGGGGCAACTCGACACATTTGCACGGACAAAAAGATATTCACTACTAATAATAAGGCTGCAAATGGTGAACAACTATTCATGGGAAATTTGTCTACTTCTGTCGTGGCTGGACAAGGAAAAGTTATCTTGAAGATGACATCGGGGAAGGAACTTACCCTCAACAACGTGCTGCATGTACCAGACATTCAGAAGAATTTAGTTTCTAGTTCTTTGTTAAGTAAAAATGGTTTTAAACTTGTATTTGAATCTGATAAGTTTGTATTAACAAAGAGTGGTATGTATGTTGGTAAGAGATACATGGGTGATGGTCTCTTCAAATTGAATGTAATGACCGTTATGCCAAAATCTATTATTAATAAGAGTAATACATCTTTTGCTTATATTCTTGAGTCAAATTTATGGCATAGTAGATTAGGACATGTGAATTTTGATGCTTTGCGTAGACTAATTGGTTTGGATTGTAAACCAAAGTTTGAAATTGATCATAATCACAAATGTGAGATATGTATAGAAGCAAAACTAACTATGGCTCCATTTAAATCGGTTGAAAGAAAAATCGAACCTCTAGAATTAATTCATACTGATGTGTGTGATCTTAAATTTATTCAAACTGGAAGAGGGAAAAAGTATTTCATAACATTTATCGATGATTACACAAGATATTGTTATGTATAAGATGAAGCCTTGGAAATGTTTAAACTCTATAAAACTAAAGTTGAAAATCAACTTGGTAAAACCATTAAAACGTTAGAAGTGATATGGGTGGTGAGTATGATGCACCTTTAAATGAATTTTGTGCACAACATGGCATTATTCACCAAACTATAGCACCTTATTTCCCACAGTAAAATGGAATTGCTGAAAAAAAAATAATAGAACCCTTAAAGAAATGATGAATGCCATGTTACTAAGTTCAGGCTTATTGCAGAACTTGTGGGAGAAGCAATTTTGTCTACTAATTATGTCCTCAATAGGATACCTCACAAGAAAACTAACAGCACTCCTTATGAATTATGGAAAGATCAACCACCTTCCTACGAATATTTAAAAGTGTAAGGGTGTTTGGCAAAGGTAGAAGTTCATGTTTTGAAAAAAACTAAGATAGGACCAAAAATAGTAGATTGTGTGTTTATTGGTTATGCGCATAATAGTAGTTGTTAGCCCCAAGGTTATTTGAATTTAAATTCTTATTGATTTTGATTATCGACAAATATTATGAAATCATTTTCTTATTCAAAGTTTTCAAAATAATATTATACAATTGTGCATCAATGATTCTAAAAGATATATGCTTCTATAATGTTGTTTTTTCAATGGCTTTTAGCCCCTCAAATCATGAAATTAGCACAGGTATGCAAAACACTATTTATGCTTAAAACAGGTCCAAGGGTCAACACCAATATAGCAAAGGTTAACACCAGAATGAAGTTCACAATGCCTAAGTGTTCCAGCAGCAAGGGTTGACACCAAGAATGACAAGGATCGACACTTAATTTCAATGCACAATCCAGCAGCAAGGGTCGACACCAAGAATGACAAGGGTCGACACTAAAACTCAGCAAACAAAGTTCAAACTTCCAGCAAACAAAAGGGTCGACAACCAATTACGAAAGAGTCGACACCAGGAACACCTGGAAATTAACTTAGAAAATAAAAAGAGAGCAAAGGTTTGACACCCAATTTGTAGGGGTCGACACCCGTAAATCTGGGTTTAAAAAACCCAGCCGCCCAATTAGATCTAGACTAACATAACTCATTTCTTAGCCACTTTTTCTGATCTATATGCAGAATAAGTCATTATTTCTGATCCTTGAGTAGACTTTTCTGACATTATATCTTCTACCAAGAGTTGACTTATTAGGTTGAGCATTTAATGAAAAGATTGTGCATTTAATGAAGCTCCTCTCCTAAAGACCTAATTACAGTCTGGATACACCCATGCTCTAATCAATACAGCTAGAAGATATCCTCCATAATTTGCTCCAACGGCTAGAAGATTCATCTCTGCTTCTCTCCAACAGCTAGAAACCATTAATTCTATAAAGAAGAAGCTCTCCATGTTCGAAACACACAACTCTTCAACACAAGAACCCCAAAGCTTTCAAGAGCTTTTAAAATACTTCATTGTACTTTCACTTTCATATCTGAGTGAGTCTTAAATTCCCTCTGTGCTTACCTTTTCATATCTATCTTTTGAAAGAGAAAATTTGTAAAAGATGACAGTTGTACCTTTTATTCTTATTCTTTATTTTCTGAGTGAAACACTTGAAAAGTGAGGCATTTAGTTGAGAGGTCCTTAACAGATAGAAGTAATTCCTCTGTAAAAACCCACAAGCTAGGTGAAGCTTGGTGGTGTATTGATTTGATTCATAGTGAAGAAATTCTCAATGAGGTATCTTGAGGAGTGGACGTAAGCCGGTGAGCCAAACCACTATAAATCCTCGTGTTTGAGCTATTCCTTCATTCTCCTTTATTTTCTGTGTATTAATTGATTGCCTGCTGCATTTACTTACTTGATTAATTGCAATCAATTTTCTGTTCATATTTTTTTAATTACCTAATTCACCCCCATCTTAGGTTGCCTTCCTGGGTAACAGTACTGCATATCAGTTTCTGACTTATAAATCAGAAATACCTGATATACATGTGAACACTATTATAGAGTCATTTTAAACATGTTTTTCCTTACAAGAAAGGACAGGAAGTTCACGGAAAAGAACTTATGATTATACACAAAGTCAAAAGACTAATGACAATCAAACACAAGAGACTAGTAATGGTCTTGACCAACAGGATTTAACTAATGATGAACCAAGACGAAGTAAGAGAGTGAGAATATCAAAATCCTTTGGTCCAGATTTTCCGACATACCTGTTGGAAAATGAGCCTCAGAGCTTTAAGAAAGTAATGTCAAGTCCTGAAGTACCTTTGTGGAAAAAGACTATTAATAGTGAAATTGAATCCATTATGTAAAATCATACGTTGGAATTAGTAGATCTTCCACCCGATTCTAAACCTCTTGGGTATAAATGGATATTCAAGAGAAAAATAAAAGTAGATAGTTCAATAGACAAGTATAAAACAAGACTTGTGGTAAAAGGTTACAGATAAAAGGACGGTCTGGACTATTTTGACACATATTCTCCTGTGACAAGAATAACATCCATTCACATGCTTATTGCTATAGCAGCATTGTATAATTTAGAGATACATCAAATGGATGTTAAGACAGCTGTCTTAAACGGTGATCTAAATGAAGAGATTTACATGGAGCAACCCGAACGGGTTGTAGTGCCAGGGCAAGAAAAGAAAGTTTGTCGACTTGTAAAATCTCTTTATTGGTTAAAATAAGCTTCTAAGCAATGACATGAAAAATTTGATCACGCTATGCTCACTAATGGGTTTAAGATAAACGAATGTGATAAGTGCATCTATGTTAAAAACACTGACAAAGGTTATGTCATTGTTTGTCTTTATGTGGATGACAAGCTTACCATTAGAAGTAGTCAAAACATGATCAAATCAACCAAGCAAATGCTGAACAAAAGATTTGATATGAAAGATATGGGGGTCGCAGATGTTATATTAGGAATGAAAATTACTAAAACATCTTATGGATATGTATTATCTCAATCTCATTATGTTAAGAAAACCCTTGGTAAATATATCAAGGATGATGTGAATGTAACAAGAACACCTGTAGGCATTAGTCTTTATTTATCGAAAAATAAAGGTGATGCTGTATCTCAGTTAAAATACTTCCAAATCATTGGAAGCCTAATGTACCTAATGAATTGCACGCGTCTTGATATAGTTTATGCTGTCAGTAAATTTAGTAGGTATACTAGTAACCTCGGAGAAGACCATTAGAAAGCAATCATTCGGGTTCTTATATATCTTAGATTTACCCGTGGGCATTGTTTGAACTTTACTCGATATCCTGCAGTATTAGAAGGTTATTGTGATACCAATTGGATATCCGATACTAAATATTCAAAATCCACTAGTGGATATGTGTTTACTCTGGGGGGGGGGTGTTGCTATTTCTTGGAAATCCACAAAACAAACATACATCGCACGATCTACAATGGAATCTAAATTCATTGCTTTAGATAAAGCAAGAGAATAAGTAGAGTGGTTTTGCCACTTCTTAGAAGACATTCCAATGTGGCCAAAACCTGTGCCAGCTATTTGAATTCATCGTGATAGTCAATCTACAATAGATAGGGCACAAAGTTAGATGTATAATGGTAAGTCACGATATATTCGTCGTCAACATAATACCGTAAGGCAATTGCTCTCAAGTGGAATAATCTTAATAGTTATATAAAATCTAAAGAAAATATTGCAGATCCATTAACGAAAGGTTTGGCAAAAGAGCAAGTGTATAGTTCATCGAAGGAGAGATAAGATTAAGCCTATTAAATAAGAGTCATCATAATGGTAACCCTACTTAGATGTAACAACCCCGACCCATGATTAACATTAATCCATGCTTAATTATGCCTAATAAGTAATTAAAGCAAAATTTTGCATCATATGTTGACTTATTTGTGTTTATATCTGTTTAACATAAAAAAGATATGTTCATGTTTTCATTTTGGTTTGCGAATTAAAAGCCTTATCGGCATCCGATTCAGAAATTGACTTGATTTATGTGTTAATTAGAATTTTTAGACTTTTATGGTAGGTTTAATTAAAATTCAGTTCGAAACGAATTAATTAGAATAAATTGTACCTATTTGATTAGTGATAAGGTTAATTAATTGAACTCTCTAACCAAACCTATATAAGGCTAGTTTGTGCACTAACTCTTTTGTTTTACACATTTTTGAGCCTATTCACACAAACAAAACGTGAGAGAGAGTGAGAGAAGGGAGAAATTAAGATCAAAGCTAGGAAAGAGGATAATTGCTAGGAATAATTGGAGAATTGAGAGGTGAACTTCTATACTTGTACAATTGAGACTCTAGGTAAGAATTCTAGTCTTTGGCTTTGTAATGAAGTTGATTAATGCATGGAACCAAGTGAATGAGGTGAATTCATAAGGGAATTGAGCTAGAATTGAAGAAGGTTAAGTCATTCCATACATGCATGCATGCATATATCATAACATCTTGAGTTTGGAATCAAAGAATTTCCACATGCATGTGTAATTCATGAAGTTTGGAGGTTGATCTCAAGGAATTTCAACTTGCATGTACTCATCCAACATGTGTTTTGAGAATTCATCTTGTGTTGCATTAATTTAGACCACTTGATCATGTTTTGGAAGCTTTGGAGTCAAACCATTGTAAACATGACATGTTTGTATATTTCAAGTTGGAATTTTGGTCAATTGACATGCTTTTGGGCCTTGATTTTATAAATGATTTTCAATTCTTTAAATTTTCCAAGTTTAGACTTGTTTTCCTCAAGTTTTGAGGCCCAAAGGTTGAGTTATATGGCTTTGAATTCGAGTTTGGAGCTTGAAAGTGCAATATGGAAATCCCAGATTCTGCACTTCCGCTCGAGCGGTAGAATCTGCGCTCGAGCGGGCCACCCTGTGATTTTACATTTCCGCTCGAGCGACCTAAAGTCCGCTCGAGCGTGAAATGCATGCTCCCAGAAGTTTGCATGTTTTGCAGACCGCTCGAGTGACAAAAGTTGCGCTTGAGCGAGGGCATGAGTCTCACGTTTGAGCGAAAGGTCAAGCGGCCATTGAGCGGAGATTTCACTTAAACCAATACTTTTGCAAGGTTTACAGAACACTCAAGCGAGGAAAGTTGCGCTCGAGCGTCTCCTTACACGTTTGCATGTCTGCTCGAGCAAGATAAGTTGTGCTCGAGCGGGATCCCTGTTTCCAGCATTTTTGACCAAGTGTTTTCGAATGCATTTTTGCATCCTCATTACATCCTAGGCATTTCTAGGCCAAGATTAAGACACTATAATAAGGATAAAGAAGTAGAAACACACCAAGATAAGAGAGGATTAAGTTAATATTTTTGAGTGTGTAATTCAATATGTGTTCGTTCTGTAACTGTGTAGGTCAAGTGCCACTAGACATCTGATTTGCCCATCCTATCTGTTTGCCTTTGAGCCATCTGCTAATCGTGATTAATAACTCTGTAAAGTTATATTTGACTTTAATTATTTTCTGATAATATGAAATGATTAGTTTTCTAAAATGCTATGCTTTGTATAAATGAATGATTGTCCATATTTTGAAAAGTATTTGTGGCAACAATTCCATAGCTCAATGGTGTTATCCGTTCTCGGTCCGAGGTTCCTTTGTGGAACTAACAAGTTATCTGTACCCAGCTGGAGGTTCCTTTATGGAACTGACAAGTTTTCCGTACCCGGTCTGGAGGTTCCTTTATGGAACTGACAAGTTATCCGTACCTGGCCGAGGGTTCCTATATGGAACTGACAAGTATGACCCTTGATGCTTTGTATGTGATCTATTAGCACTAACGGATGTAAAATTAAGTATGTATTCTGATTTTTGTTATTGACTTGTAAAAGAATGTGAATATAAATCTGTTCTGTAATGAATTCTAATTTTTGACTCTGTGATGGACATCATCCATTAAAATTCTTTACTCCATTATTATTCACTGGACTCTCGCTCACTATTTATTTTTATGTATGTAGGTGAACAAGAGCGTGACCAGGCCTAAGTTGCTGCATGGCAAGTTTTGGAGTCAGCCAGCCGTCATGCCTCCCGTGGAGGTTCCCTTTTGAGATCTGACCAAGTTTTGAGTCTTTGGGATTGTTGTACTTCATGATGTTATGTTTAATCTGAACATGTTTTGAAAGTTCTGTATATGTGGCCCTGGTGACATATGACTAATGCATTTTTGACATCACATCTATATATAAATATAAGTTTGTTTCGAAAATTTCTATCCCATATATGTCTGCACAGCTCTATGGACTATGTATATTTAGCATATTTGCTTCCGCAGCCCTTATTTATATATTATTTTGCTAAGAGGCCTTTGGTAATCCAAGAATTACTAGCCAGTTACGACGCTAAACCTATAGGGGCAGGTTTGGGTCGTGAAATCACTAAGGGGTTAAAATTCCCAACCTATTCCTATGGTAAGAGTGATATTTGCAACATGTGTTGTATGTAGAGGTTTAAAGATAAGCTTTGCTTTTAATAATTACTTATATCTTAATTTAGGCATAAAAATCAAGACGAGTATAAGAGATACTGACAATAAGAATCACCTATATGAGTGCCGAACTGGGGCCGGTTCTATGAGAATGAAAATGCTAAATTCTCTAGAGCACTCATGAATAGCCAGGAATGTTCAGGGCCAAAATAAACACAATTGTGAGAACCACGATGTGTCAAAAGATATTTTGTGTGAAATTTATTGTCTTGGCTTACACTAACAACTGAACAATTCAAAGTATCAAGTCCATTGGTTAACTAGTAAGTCCGATAGGTTATCACCAAAGAAGGTTCAAGGCCGAAAGCTACCTATCCTAATGCACGATATTTTTTATTTATACTCTTTTGACAAATTCTGCATATTGTTGCATTTTCGTTGTCATCAAATTCCATTCATATAAGAGATTGTAAGAAATGGTTTGGAAAATTGGTTTGACAAAAACAGATTTTTCTTAAACTTTGGTCTAATTTTTAGGTGGGACCTATGCGCCAAAGTTAAGGGGTCCATGTGGCAACGCGTTCTTTGCCGCGTAACAATTCACGTCGTATATTTGGTTGTTCAAAACCATTATCGAGTGAATGGGAAATTAAAGCCAAAGTAAGCTCTATGAAAACGGTGTTTTAGTTGGTTTCCCAAATTAAAGAAAAGAAAGCTTGTCCTACATTGCTTGGCTAAGCTAACATTGTATGGGTTTATAAGCCTTGGGTTTACAACTTGAAGAGAGCCCAAGGGGTACCCAAGTTTTTTGGAAGGGTGATGTTATGGGCAAAGTGGGCTAAACCCATTGGACCCAAAACAGACACGCGCACTCCCCACCGCTACCTATCCGTCAGGGCGGGTTGGGCTTGGGTGCGTGGTGTGAAATTGGATTGGGCTTGTCCGGTCCAATACTTATCTTTTTGGGCTAAAAACATTTGCATTTTATTTTTTTAAAAATTAAATTCTTACTATTTGGAATTTGAATTTCGATTTGAAATTCAAACTTAATTTCAAAATGACCCCAACATATTGAAACGCTGGCAGTTTGGTCCAGCACACCTATCTAGATTTTTCCTCCAACCGAACAGGTTCATTATCTGTTCAAATCTAACCTGGACTACTTTACCTGTTCAAATATGTCCGAATAGGTTTGTTACCTGTTGAAGTCTATTCTAAAAAGCCACCAGTTCACCTATAAATAGACAAGTCCTCTATTTGATTTTTCATCCAATTTTCATTCTTCCTGTCTGCTTTTATTTTCTACATTTTGCTGCATAAATTTCCTGTGAGAAATAATATAAACACAAAGTGTGTTCATTAGACATTTAGTTTGTAGTGCCGCTATTAAATTGTCATTGATCATTTGATCTTGGGAGATAAACGTCTATAATCTAAAAGCACCGTGGAAAGGACGAATCTGTCTTAAGGATACAGTATTGAACACTGGACTTGATCAAATTTTGTTTCGAGAAAATAGTATTGTAAGTGGTTGGTTCTGGTTTTTTTTTTCCCCCCAAATTCTGATTTTGTTTTTGTAACAAAATAAGAATCTTTTTTTCTTTTTTTTATATATATGTACTATTTTGATTTTTATAATCAAACAGACTCTCTCCTTTCTTAATTTTCTTTCTTCGAATACTATGAAAATTGGCTATGAAGTGTCTATTGCCACGTTTCGCACTGGCCAATGGCATTGTCACGCCGACGATATAGGCTAGGTTTTGAATTACCTGAGAGTATAGGTTGAATGCCATTGAGAAAAATAGAGATGGCAAGCAATGGGGTCAACTTGGACACAGCCTCAATAACTTCAGAGTCACTTGTGAAGAGTTTGCTCAATTCAATCTTGAATATCAAAACAATGGCACTGAAAATTATACTGATGAGGATACTGGTCCCGATCACTACCAACACAGAAAGCTTCGCAACCAATGGGTGCCCTCTCCCAAGTTCATTACTGACTCGAACACTGCAATTTGCATTAAAATCAAAATTTAAAAAGAAAGTAAAGTCTAAGTTATCAAACTTGCAATAAATTTAATTTTACAATTTTTTTTTCTTCACTGGTACAAACAAAAATCCTCTTTAATTAGTTGCTTTTAGTTCTTATAATGCAGTTAGATTATTACTTGCCTACATTCGCAAGAGCTTCTTTTATTCCTCAATCAATGGCAGACCCAAAACTTTTGTATAAAGGGTTGAGGTAAAATTATTAGATTTTTTAGGTGTCAAGCTAATATTTATATAGATCTTTAGAGGGTTAAAATGCTAATTTAGTTTATAAATATTCAAAATTTCATAGGCTATTAAGGTTTTTGTTAAGTTTGAGAGAGTCCAAATAAAATTATAGAGTTTGAGAGAGTCAAAACACTAAGTAGTTAAAACTGTAAGGGGTTAATCAAGATTTTTTGATTAACCCCTCTACGGCCCATCTTTATGACCACCATTGTCTTCAACCTCTCTCAATCATTAGACTACTTTGTTGAGATTTTTCTATCAAAAAGCTCCCTTAGGGTTCGTTTGGCATTGACTAATATAGTTAATCTTTTTGTATTGGGACTTTTTTAGCCTCGTTTGATTTTTGTTTTGAGTCTTTTTTGACTTTTATAAGAGAAAAAGTAAAATAATTATGAATAAAAAATAATATTTTGTCTTATTGATTTTTGTAGCCAATTTTATCTTTCTATAATTATTTAGCTCCGAAAGAAATGCCAAACCAATGCTCGACGTGCACGTGGCCAACAAATCTAGAAAGAAGTGTCACATTGAAACTCGCTTAAATTTTGAAGTCTTATGTGTTGAATTAGAATTATACGGATCAAAGTGGAATGTCACTCAAACAATTGAATTATTAATCTACCCTTCTTTCAATTAATTATGACATACCTGGCTTCTACCCTTCTTTCAATTAATTATGACATACCTGGCTGCTGCCGCAAGACCCGACATAAACTGCAGGTCCCAGTTCCAATTATTCATACTGCAAATTCATCGCAATCAAAGGCTATCGGTATATATAAATATATATGGGGTAAATTATATAAATAATTCATATAGTTTATATAATGTGTCAATTTAGTCTCTGTTATTTTAATTTATTCGATTTTGTCCTTTAATTTAACGAATTGTGTCATTTTAGTCAAATAAATAATTGTTGTTAAGTTTGGTGGATGGAAAGTCAAACTATGTGTCAATTTAGTTCCTGTAGTTTACACAATGTATCAATTTAATTCCTGTCAAAATTGACCAAATTGACACATTGTGTAAACTACAAAGATCAAATTGACACACTGCGTAAGCTAAATTGACACATTGTGTGGACTTTCCGTCCACTAAACTTAACAACCGTTATTTATTAGACTAAAATGACATAATCCGTTAAATTAAGAGACAAAATCAAACAAATTAAATTAAGAGCGACCAAATTGATACATAGTGTAGATTACAGGACTATTTGCATAATTTACACATATATATATATATAAACATTATTAGAAGGGAAAAATGAAACAGAGAAGATGGTGACAGACCATATGGAAATCGAGTCTAGTGAGATTGTAGCATTGGGAAGCAAGCCTGATATTAGCACAAGGCATTGGAAGTACCATATCTCCAAACTACACATTATATAGAAGACAATAAAAGCTGTTAAAATCATGACAGAATGCAAATTAAATCCATACTCAGGGCTAGTTTGGTAAATATTCTTTTACTAGTTTTTTTTTTTTTTTTTTTTTTTTTTTTTTGACTCTTTTACTTTTTAAAGTTAAATTTAATTGGTAAAAAAATTATGCTTTTGGAAGAAGTTAAAAAAACTGTTTTTTTTTTTTTAATTGGAGAAGTTCATGTGGGATTTGGATTTTTTTTTTTTTTTTAAAGTTTAGTGAACTTCTTCTTTTGATTCTTTTTCAATTTATTTTTTTTTTTTAAAAACCCTTTTAGACTAGGACTAGAAAACTATTTTTAAAAATCATTAAATACAAAAAGTTTGCAGAAATGTGACTTTTTTTTATTACTTGCCATACATAGTGAATTATGTTACTTTTTTCCCCTTTTTTGTCACCTAAATGAGCAGACCCAAACAATATACATACCACAACATAACAGCAGAAGCAACAGTGAGCTTGAAATAAGGCCAAATCCCTCTAAAAGCTTTCACAGAGAAACCAGTCCAAGTTTCCTCACAGCATGGGCTGAATAGAATGTAAAGCCCTTGTATTATCACCAAAAGCCACCATGAAAGACTCAGAGTAAGTGCAGCCCCAATCAACCCATAGTCCAACACATACACCACTAGCCAACTCAGCAAAATGTGCAACAAAAACACCCCAACTGCTATATATGCCAAAGGGTTCACAATGTTTTGTGCTTGAAGGAACCTTTGCATTGGGCAACTTATCGCGAATGCATAAAGTTGGGGTATCAATCCGCGTGCAAAAATTTGACCCTCTTCGGCTATGCTATCCGTTTGGCCTATTCCTTTCAGGATAGGGCCTGAGAACCAGTATAGGAATGTCAGGAGGATGGCAGCTCCAACATGGAGGATCACCGCTCTTTGTAATATTATACCCATTGCTCCGTATTTTGTTGCTCCATAGGCTTGACCGCAAACAGTTTGGACCGCACTTGCCATGCCCAACTGCATTTTGTTGGTTTGAGAAGAAATTAAGGATAGCATTTAGTGGCGGAGTGAGAAATTTCATATAGGGGATACGGATTTGTCATGATCTTGATTTTTATTTTTTCATAATCAACAACAATGAGATAAAAGAACAAAAACTTAAACTGTATACTCCGGTTTGAGAATTGGCTATTTTAGTTTTTTGGTTTTTACCAAACGAATTAACAATTCTAGGAACAATAATATATTTTTTTTCTTTCTCAGCAAACATTAAAATTCAAGTATATTCCAAATCAATTTGACAGAACAATCAAACACATGTATATGCCAAATGAGAGAGTTTATATATTTTTTTCTGGAAATAAGATGGCAATTTTGATAAAGTTAATAGTTCAGAGAGTAAATTGCAGTTACTATTTTCAAAATTTTAAAATCCTAAATGTATTTAAATGATTTAAGGTGGACCTTTGTATAATTTTATAGTAGATAATCTTTAAAAAAATAATTTTTTTTTTAAAGTGATTTATGGACTAAAATAGCACTTTTCCAAATGAATCCTTAAAAAGACAGGAATCAAATTGACGGGAGATAAATTACAGAAACCTATAATTCTTTCATTTGTGTAGTGGTTTATGCTATGGTTTTGCAAAATTGAGACAAACACTTAACAGACAAACATACATAGAAAACAAGCAGTCAATAACAGGGAATTGATGAATTGTAAAACAGAGTAGAAAAACAGAGACATATATATAAATATATATATATAGCTATACCATGATTCCATAAGCAAGACCGTGAATTCCAACACTGGCAATGGAAGCTCCCGCGAGCTCTAAAGCACCAAGATGACCGGTAAACATCTGAGTAACAAAATAGAGCATGTAATTGAAAATGGAGACGATGATGGATGAGCCCGAAAGCAGCCATAGCAGCTTCGATTCCCAACACACGAGGCGAGGGTACCACCGGATCGGCACGGGCTTATTTGTTAGTAAAAACTCTTCCACCGCAATCGACGTCAAGTCCGGAATCCGAGCATGCGAGTCAAGTCCTACTAGCAGCGACTGATATTCTTCTTCATTACTCCCCATGTTTTTTTTGTCAATATGATCAAACTCCCTGCTGCTATTGTCACTCAACTCAATTCGCTTTTTAGCACTTGTAGTGATGATAAACAAAAAAATCATATTGAATTTCTAAAAATCAAACTATGACTAGTCAACTCGACTCGCTTTTTAGCACTTGTAGTGATGATAAATATAAAATAAAATAAATTTTTTAAAAATCAAACTATGGCTAGTAAGTGATGTGTGAGAAGGATATATGTATATATATATATTCATGTGTTGGAGACTATCACTCTGCGGGATTGGTTGGTGAGAGAGAGAGAGAGAGAGAGGAGTTTGTTTGAATTGGAGAAATATTAGACCAAGAATAGTAGATAAAACCACCAAATGTTGTTGGGCCATTTCACTGTGTAACCATTACAAAAGAAAAAAAAAATCAAGGTTTTGGAGATTAAAATTTAGGAAAATTTTATTTTCACATATTTACTTACCTAGATGTACATCTTTAATGAAATTGGGGTGATTCTACTTACACCACTACTTCACCTCTTTATACATTCCATATGAGTTTTTTTTTTTTTTTTTTTTTTTCCTTCCAGTTTTATCAATGTGTGAAATTATTTTTAAAGACAAAACACTCAAATTAAATATATTTTATTATCTCCTTACCCTTCTTTTTACTTTCTCAATTTTTCTTTTCTCTTACACATCTCTTTTCAAAAAGTGAGAATCATAGTGTTTTGATCATCAAAGAAAACAATGGATGAAGAAATGGTGGGGAAGAACTATAAAAAAAGTGAAATTGTGAGTTTTTTTATTTGTTTGGTAGGTTTTTGTTTCGTTTTTCTAGACTGTTCTTCGACTTTTGTTCGGTGTTTCGAAATCGAACAAAATAAAATAATCCGGCATCACATTGCCGAACAAAAAATATAAGTTTGGTAGCCTAATGCCGAATAAAAGATACATTTCTAGTAACCTAAGGCCGAATTTTTTAAATTTGTTCAGCTACTCATTACCATGTATTTTTAGTTTTATTTTTTTATATTTTATATTTTTTTGCTTGGAAGAATTATACTTGTACTCATTGCAACAACGCAAGTATTGCATTATTAGTGGACTCTAATCACGAATTCATTACAAACGAGATTTGTTAAGTGTTTTTATGAATACAATTTTTTCTAATTTTTAATTTGTATGGAGTTTTATTAATAATTTGACATATAAATGTATTTATTATGTTTAGATTTTTAGTAGTCATCAAGCATTAATTAAATGGACTTCTAACATTGGGAACAAGACTGGATTTGTCATTGTTATAAAGATATCAGATGCGGGAGGTAATGGCAAAAAACCAATACTTACACTTGCTTCTGAAAGAAGTGGTTACTACAGAGACAACAGGAAGATCAAGGGGGAACGATTGAGGTTGACAGGTTCTAAAAAGTGTGGATATCCATTTCTATTAAGAGGGAAAAATTACCTACAAATGATGAGTGGATGTTCCATGTCTTATGCGAAGTGTACAATCATATGTCTGCTGAACATATTGAAGGGCACTCATTTGTTGACAGATTATCTAAAGAGGAAACATCCTTATTAGTTGGCATGTCAAAGAGCATGGTGCGATCAAAAGAGATATTGACTACATTGAAACGAAGAGATATTGGTTAAATCAAATCGTATCTCTTACTTCGAAGAATTTCCAGAAAAGTTAAGACCATATATCCATCACATAAAAGATATACAAGCATATGGCAATTGTGATTTTAGGGCAATAGTTGGATTGATTGGTTTATGTGAAAATGATTGGCAATAAGTTAGGCGAAACTTGTTGACTGAGCTGCATTCGAATGTAGTGCACTACGTACAACTATTTGGATCACAAGAAAGGGTTGATGACCTTACCTCTATCTTATCCTACTTCGAACCTAGCCCTGCATTTAATTATTGGATGACTATGCCCGACATGGGCCATTTGATAGCATCATACTACCGAGTCGTTCTTTATCATTTATCCATACAGCAATACTTGACATTTCTACCACTTAGAATAGTACCAATTGCAACACCTGATCGAAAAGATATCTACATAGGATTTGTAAATGGAAACCATTTCGTGTAGGTAACTACCGAGCCTACTTTGATCATTACCATGTCTTATTTTGTAATTCTACTTATTGATTTCTTTGTTATATGTTTATTTGTAACATGGTCATCCAGACCTCCGATAGCAAATAATTAGTTTCGTTTTCATCAGCCATGTGCTAGTGGATGGGAGAAAGCATATACTATCCGTATTCATCAATTTCGTACTCTTGTCAGCCCTGCTGTAGTAACTATCGAAACTATCCATATAGACGAATTGTGATAACATGTGATGCAAACAATGATAGATTTTATGGATGCTTTTATGGATATTCGTACACTGATTTTTTAATGTTTAATTTTATGGATATTTTTTATCTATGATTTTATGGATACGTGTTTGATTTATGGATGTTTGAAGGAAAAAAGTAAATTTTTCAATGTACAACAAGTGCCTAGACAAATTTATTATAGTTTGGCAACATGACACTAGAGTAATCCAATTTGTATAGCAATGTATCACTGAATAGGCACTTCACAACTAACCGGAATTAATTTCTTGTTATCATCTAATCAAACGGCAACATATTGCTAGGAAAAAAAAGTTTGTCTAGTAACATGGCACTGGATGAATTCAAATTTGTTAGCATTGTATTATCGAACAAATCCAAATTATTGTTTGGAAGAAAGTGGCTCTGTAATTGTATAGCAACAAAACGCTGGACAAACCTATTTTTCCCAGCAACATAGCCCCGGAAGAATGTAAATTGTCTAGTACTATGTAACCGAACAGACACTTCACTATGGGCTCCACCGAACCCCTCGTCTTTCCTGTTTTCTCTTTTCCTCTGCTGCTTCTCTCTTTTCCCTCAAAAAATTAGTGGTGTAAAGAGATGAAATAGTTAATTTAGGGTTAGTTTTGATAATAGGGCAAATTACACTAATAGTCCCTATAGTTTGGGGCTCGTGTCACTTTAGTACTTGACTTTTCAATTGTGACACATTTGACCCTGAATTTTGAATCTTGTTTCAAATAAGGACAATTGAACATACCATTGCTTAATTTCAAGGGCAAAATTGTCAATTGATAAAATATAAACTAATTTGACAAAAATAAATATCAAAAAAAATATTTTAAAATTTTTAAAAATTATTTCTACGCACCAAAGATAAAATTATGTAAAATTAATAAAAATTACATGATTAATTTTTAAAATTTAATTTTACATGATCATCATCTAAATACATAATAAAAATTAATTTGGTAAAAAAAAAAAAAATGTCTAAAAGATTTATCAATTTTATATAATTTTATCTTTAGTAGGTAGAAATAATTTTAAAAAATTCAAAAACAATTTTTTGACATTTATTTTTGTCAACTTAATTTATATTTTATCAAATTGACGAATTTGCCCTTGAAAAATCCAACAGTATCTTCAATTGTCCTTATTTGGAATAAGATTCAAAATTCAGAGTCAAATGTGTCACAATTGAAAAGTCAGAGACCAAAGTGACACAAACCCCAAACTATAGGGACCGTTGGTGTAATTCACCCTTGATAATATATTAGGGGGTGTAATGAGAATTACATTTTTTTTAGTAGTGTAACGAGATGGAGGGTGTAAAGAGGTAAAATAGTGGTGTAAGTAGAATCAATCAATGAAATTTCATTTTAATGAAAATTATAGCCTGAAATAAAATGACCATAATGGACATCAAAACCTTAACCAACTCATTCTCATCTCGCCGAAACAACAACATTCAAGCAAGCCCCAAACAACAGTAGGTTAAGGATGTCGCGGAAATCTCCGTCATTTTCAAGGAATGGTGCACCGAATGAATCCAATTCGAAGGGCAATCTTTTCGTAACACGAAAATGAGTTTTATTAACATTGTTGTACACTTTTTCTCACTTAGATTTTCCTTTCACTTTTTTCATCTCTTCTCTGCAACTTTTTAGGTTGCTTTTACTACTGAAAAAGTGTTAACACACTGACATTGTTTATCCAAAATCGTGGTATGCTAGTATCTATAGAACAGTACGTTATGGATATCAACAATCTTATACTAGCAAAATCACTGTAATTAATTTGGGCTAGTTTCATGATGATGATGGTAAAGAAATGGAAAGCCCTTAGCTTATGCTATCAGAAGCCTTAAATTTTGGGGTTCCGATGCTTGAAGCTCAAAAGATGGGAAAAATTAGGGCTATGGATGTTAAAAAAATACAGATTCGTAGATAAAGTTGAATTGGGTGTGTGTTTTGGTGAAAAGTGTGTGTATAGTATTTGAATTAAGGGTTATAATTGGAATATGTGGTGTGTGGAATGAGACAAATAATATCTAATCAAATTCATAAATGTGTGCATTAAGAAATGATGTGTACTGAGGTAAGTATGTGTGTGTAAATAGAATTTTCCCAAAATTTAGGGACAAAATTATTTTTTATGGACCAAATATTTTTGTTGTAAAAAATGTCGTCATTATATTTTTAATAACGCAAATTGGACACTAGTGATGAATTATTGTCCTTTTGGGACCAAATTTTTGTCTCAAAAAATAAACTATTTTGAAACCAAATTATTTTATTCCTAAAAATCTATTTATTAGTGACATTTTTTAAATTTTGTTGCTAAAAGCCTTATTTTTTACTTTTCAGGACGACATTTAACGACTATCCTCACGATAATAGAAATTGATTCCCAAATATCTTTGCAATAAAATTTTCACTTTTAAAAACCAAAATATTTAATTTTTAAAATTCTTATATGTTGTAACCCTAAATGATTGCTTTTGAATTGTAAACACCCGTCAAAATTGCCATTGTTAACAACTCATCTCATATTGAAATCATTTTCATTAGTTTTAGTAACTTTTTTTTATTCTAAATGTGAAATAATAATAAGTTTACATAATTATTTGACAATTTCATTTGAAATAACAATAAGATGGATTGATTGCTTTCATTATGGTGAGACCATGAACATGACCAAGGTGTCCTACTACATGCCGTAAATTTTGATGTTACGTAAATGTGTGGTAATGGATTTGAGAAATTTCATATAGGGGATACGGATTTGTCATAATCTTGATTTTTATTTTTTCATAATCAACAACAATGAGATAAAAGAACAAAAACTTAAACTGTATACTCCGTGTACGGGGGCGAAATATCCTTAGCTCTCCGTACGCCTTGAACGTCGAGCGTCCGGTGACGGCGTCTGTCTCTGCAACACAAGAATGGTGAGCTGCCCGGCGGTGGTGTGCCGGAAAAACCCTCCGACGCTCAAGTCAGTTCAGTGAGCAAGAAGACAATGAAAAGAGAGAGAGTTTTTTGAGAGAGAGAATTCGCATGCCTGTAATGTTCGACTTCCCTCTCTATATCTAGGCTGGCCACGCAGCTCCGAGATTGTGCGCGCACTACCTCTGCTGTCCTTCCCTGGACAGGTGGCAGCGCTCGCCTCTCACCACCTTACACGTGTAAAGGTTTTGTCCTCCTTCCAGTGCATGCAAAACTGCCCAACGGTATTGAGGCGTTCGTGGAGCAGATGTCCTCTCCTTCACGCCAGTGGCCCAGGTGGCTCCCTTGACCGAGGTACCATGACCGGCCAAACACTTGTGGAAAATTGCCATCACACAACCATGCTACATACCGCTGGCTTGTCACTTGGAACCAGGCGAGAACTTAACCGCCAATGCCGAGCTACCCTCGGCCGGCTCATCGCGATTGACCGGTTGTGAGGCATGCCGTCCGCCAACCGTTTCATCTCCAATCTCGGTCACGCGCAACCGCTTCGCCTTGGCTGGACGGCTAGTGGCATGCCGGCCAGGCCGTATCCTCGGCGTAGCCCGGTCAGTCCTTCCGTTCGGTGGCTGGAATCTCCACCGCGGACTTCGCCCGACCAAACGGTCTCTAGCTCGGCCCTCAGGGGTTACCGGTTGACCTCGGCAACCAAGCAATGCAAATCGCTCGGTCGTTGCACTTGCCTAATTTGCTCGGCGCCGCGTAATCTGTAACGTTGGACGTTACTCTTGCTCGGCCGTACTATTTGACGGAAATCTCCCCTCTCAATTGCCCCTTAAACCCATCCGAGCTATCGTGATTGGGTTTACCTTGTCCGAGCAAAGATCGAGTTGCGCCATCGCCAGGCCGGGCTAGAATAGTTCAACGCTTGTCGCCGTGCAATGGTCGAATTAGGAGCACTTCTGCCGCCGAACAATCTTAATTGGCCGGCCATTTCCATCGCTGTCCCATCAAAAGTCGTACGACCGTACTGACCGCCGCGTTGCCAGTGCCACGTGTCACCAGGCCATTGGGTCGTGCAGCCAACTATCTGGCACGCGCAGAATTCAAACGACTGCGCCGTTTGGGTTTTCCCCCCAACATTAAACCCAAAACGAAGGGCCTAAACCCTTCACTTCCATTCTCTGTCTTCCTCTAGCACTCCAAACCCTAGCCTCCCACAACTTGTGAATCCCTCTCTGTTGCTTCCTGCTTGCTCGCCATTTTCGACGCTGTGCTCGAGATCTGGAGGCTTTTGATCAGCAAGCCATCAGACCATCACCGTTTCTGGTAAGCTTCCCTTCCCCTCCATTTTCTGTTTTTATTTTCCAGCCTTCCATGTTTTGCTCTATGTCTCTGCTCCACTGTTCTTCTCTCTTCTTTTTCCTTAGTTTGGGACCATTAGGCCTTGGATACCCCTAGGAAAACTGGAATGGAGAGAAGAGGGGGCCCTCGTGCCCCCATTCTTCCTTGGGTAGGATGAATAGGCCATGAACTTGGGAAGAACACGACGGATACTGGGCACAACCGAGCAAAACGCTCATTTAGATCCACAATTAGCGCCGTAACCGAGAAAAAAGCTGTTTGTGGCTTTGCACTGAGGCCATAACCGAGCTATACACCTTAGATCGGTAGGGTTTAACCGGGCTAAATGCCTGGTGTCATAAGCCAATACCTTGATCTGGGCTTGACCGAGCAAAACCCTCCATTAGAATCCAACCGATCAAAACTCCTAGACCGAGTAGAAACCAGCACCAAAAAGAGGAAGGCTAAATCAGCCGTCCTGATGGGCCGAGGTAGGGGAGGCCGGCCAAACACCTAGAACCTTCTAGAGCTGTTTCCCTTAAGGGCCGAGCAATGTATGCCGTGCTAACCCTTGGACATCTTTTTCAACCTGCAGAACAAGTAGGACCGACCATTCCAGCATCAACATTCGTGGGGCTCAAGGTCCGAGCAACCACTACACAATTTTGACCGAGATACCATAGAGCAAATAAAACCGAGATAGATGGGCAAATACCGCTTTAGGGTTAGCTCGCCCGGGGCGATGGCGGAGTTCCGAGAAGAGTTCCATATCCCCGACGACGTAGTCCTAGAGCTCGGCAAGAAGGGAGCTACACCTTGGGGCGATCTAGACCGGTGCCCCTTCACGGTCGTTTCAATAATAGAGGGCGGACTTCGCTTCCCGGTCCAGCCCCTAATCTGTGAGTTTTTGAGGCAGACAGGGCTTTGCCCAACCCAGATTTCCAACAACACCTACAAAATAATAAATGGCGTCGCCGAGCTGAACCGACGGCACGGTCTGAATCTCGGCCTCGCAGAAATTTTTCATCAATACAGTCTCAGCCGAAATAAAAGTGGGTTTTGCTGGTACCTTAAAATTAAGAAGGGCCGAGCAAAACTCATTGAAGGCAACCCGGACAAGGAGTCAAACGATGACGACTTCCTCTGGGTGTCCGGTCCTTATGAAGACCTAGAGACACCCATACCGGGCTGGCAAATTAGGAAACACTTCGGTAGTGCTGGTAAGGAGCCCGGCTGACCGTACCATTATCTTTCTTCTCTTCGTTGTTCTTCATTGCACCGGTGTAACACTTGTTTTTTTTTTTGCAGATAAGAATTTGGCCGCGCGTTACAACCGTGCAAACCAAGAGGCAATCAGAGCGTTGCTGCGCATACCTGCGGAAGAGAGGGAATCGCCAGACTTGCTTGGTTTCCAGCAAACGTACAACTACCAAGCACCGCGCAAAGGCAGGGTCACCGACTTCCTGCGCGAGCCAACCCCCGAACCAGATCCAACTTTGCCGCCGGTCAGACTCATCCCAACTACCGCCGAGCAAGAAATGGCCAAAATCCGAGCCATTAAGTCCATGATCACCGGGGACGAAGGCGAGTCCCAGCAACAAGAAGTAACCGGGGGAACATCTTCCTCCCCCGCCGGACAAAAAGAGGGGGCTGTGCTTGCCCTGGCCAGCGAACAACCGGCTGGTCGGCCGAAGAAGAAGCAAAGGAGGGAGGCCGGGCAAGGCCTTGTGGACGAAGATTCCACTGAGGTCGCCTCTGGCGAGCTCGGTGACCAGACCGAGCAACTTCTTCCCCGAAAATCCAAGGGCAAGGGCCCTGCTGCCCCCCCGGTCTGGGCGCCAGAGTTCGTCTACAAGGGCCGACCAGTCTCCGCCTCCGATTCTGTCGCCGAGGACAAGGATATCTCGCTCGGTTTCAACTTGACCAGGGGATTGATCCTGCCCGGTGACATGAAGAAGCATGAGGAGCTAACCGACCTGAAGGTCCTCCGCTCAGCAGCAGAATCCATTGTGCTGGTAAATTCAACATTTTTCTTGAACTTTCTGTTCGGTTTTTCTGCTCGGCTTTTCGATACTAATAATCTGTTCTTTTTTGCAGGCCGCACAAAAGAACTACGTTGCACACGAGCGGATGGCTTCTCTTCGTCAAAGCCTCCGTGATGCGATCACCGAAAACAAGGTGTTCAAGGCCGAGGTAGACAGGCTCAAGACCGAGCAGATGGTCGTCCAGGGCGAGCGCGACGAGCTGCGCCAGAAGCTCGACCGGGCTGACGAGGACAAAAAGAAGGCCGAGAAGAAGGCCAAAGCTCGGTACCTCGCCGAGCTCCGAAAGTTGAGGGATGCCAACAAGGAGGCCATGGACAAGGCGGTCGACGATGCAGAGGACCGTGGGTACAAGCAGGGGGAGAAGACTTATGAGCGCCAGGTCCGGGCTACCAAGGACATCTTTTTCCAGTGCGGCTGGAAAGCCGCCGTGGAAAAAGTTGGCCTTGGCCAGGATTCTGAGATGTTCATCAACCCTCCTGCCGCGCATATCCCGGTCTACATGCAGGCCTACGCCAACGCCACCCAAAACCGGCTCATTGCAGAAGCGAGAAAGGAGGCTGAGGAAGAAGCTGCCGCGCAGAAGCTGGCGGAGCAAACTCCGGCCGAGGAACCAACCGAGCAAACTCCATCTGATGCATCCCCAAATGCAGATGGTGAAGCAATTGATCGGGAGGGTGACGCGGTGGAGGTCTCTGACGATGATGCCGAGGAAAGAGTGTTCGAGCAGATTTTGAGCGCCGAGGTGACGGTTGAGGAAACCGAGCACAACCTTGATCTCGATTGAACCTTTTTTACTTTTCATCCTTTACTTTTGTCTTTGTTTTCTTCTTTTTTGTGCTATGTAACCGGGCAATGCCCCTCCTTTGTAATGGATTTTCTTTATCAATGAAATTGCAGGCTTTTTGCTCGTACAACTGTTGTTTTTCGGCTTCTGTATATTTGAATTTCTTGCTCCAATTTTTGTTTCAACTTTTTGATCGGCTGAACCGCGCAAACAATAGGTCTTCAAGTAATCCTACAATCCCTTTCATTTCCAAATGAGATGACACTTTGTATTTTGGCCGAGCAAAATCCGCTCGGCCTTGTTCGGCTGGCAACAATTAGTTGGCCGAGCAAAAACTTGCATGCCATTTTGTAGTTTGTACAATTTGCCAGAACTTCCTTGCGGCCGAGCAAACTCAGCTCGGCCTCACAGTTGCTGGACAAAACACCAACATTGCTATTTCCTGCGAGCAAAATCAGTTTGTTTACCATATTGGGCAATTCACCAATATGTTGAATGGGCCGAGCAAAATCAGCTCGTTTGCCATATTGGGCAATTCACCAATATGTTGAATGGGCCGAGCAAAATCAGCTCGTTTGCCATATTGTTCGATTCACCAATATGCTTAGTGGGCCGAACAAAATCAGCTCGGCCTCTACATTGGGCAATTCACCAATGTGCTAGATGGGCCGAGCCAAATCAGCTCGGCTTCTACATTGGGCAATTCACCAATGCTTCAGTCAGGTTGGTCATGCCACCAACACTCCCACCATGCGAGCAAAACCAGCTCGGTCTGAATGCGCATCGTTCCATGCGCAACTGTTTGCGCGGTCTTCTCCCATTCCGAGGAAAACAATCCAGTTCTCTTTAGGTCGATTCTTGCCCCTGGCATGCCTTATGACCGTGCAGTGCCATGTACAAAGATGTAGTACAAAAAAAAACAATGTAATACAGCAGAATCAATAGGGCCAGTTTTCATTACATGAACATTGCAAAGGCAATGCTATTTTCATACATGTAGTGCCAAAAGGCTAAAGGTCTAAGAAAGTTGAACAAGAGCAAATTACATCTTAAAAGTAAAAGACCTTAAGGTTGGCCGCGTTCCAAGGTCGGGGGACTGCCTTGCCGTCCAAATCTTCCAGATGGTATGCCCCCCTTGCCAGCTAGGCCAACCACCTTGTATGGCCCTTCCCAGTTTGCACCAAGTTTTCCTTCGCCAGGGACCACCGTATTGCCAAGCACCTTCCTTAGGACCCAATCCCCAATCTTGAACAGCCGGGGGTGCACTGCCTTGTTGTATTTTTTAGAAAGTTCCTGCTGATAGGCGGCTAGGTGAATTAGTGCACGCTCTCTCCTTTCTTCAGCTAGGTCTAACTCTAGTGCCACAACTTCATTGTTCGAATCTGGCTGGAAACTTTCTGAACGGATGGTTGGCATGCCAATCTCTAGTGGGATGACGGCCTCCATACCATAGGCCAAGGCGAACGGTGTTTCCCCGGTCGATCGTCTTGGTGTAGTGCGGTATGCCCACAGCACATTAGGAAGCTCTTCAACCCACTTTCCCTTAGCTTTCTCAAGCCGCTTCTTCAAGCCGTCCAGGATGGTCTTGTTCGAGGCCTCCGCCTGGCCATTTGACTGAGGATAAGCTGGCGTTGAATTGTAAAACTCAATTTTCAACTCTTCGCAAAATCCGCGAAAGAGTTTTCCATCGAATTGAGTACCATTGTCTGAGATTAAGGCTCTGGGTATACCGAAGCGAGTGATTACATTCTTCCAGACAAATTTCTTCACATCTTTCTCCTTTATAGTTGCTAGCGGCTCTGCCTCCACCCACTTGGTGAAATAGTCGGTGGCGGCAATGAAAAACTTGCGATTGCCCGGTGCAACTGGAAGCGGTCCAACAATATCCAATCCCCAAAGTGCGAACGGCCAAGGACTTGTGAGAGAGAGCAGCTCTCTTGCTGGCTGGTGGATCTGGTGGGCAAATTTCTGACATTTCTCACACCTGCGAACATATTTCTGCGCGTCCGCCTGCATGCATGGCCACCAATAGCCCTGCGAGATTGCTCGGTATGCTAGAGACCTGCCCCCAGTATGGCTGCCGCAGATGCCTTCATGGATTTCATAGAGGAAGGCTTCCACCTTAGAGGGGTGGACACACTTTAAATACGGCCCCGTGAAAGATTTCTTGTACAAGGCGCCGGAAGGTGAGAGCCAAAACCGCTCTGACTTTGCCCGGATCTTGTGGGCCGCCTTCTTTTCCTCCGGTAAAGTTCGATCTTTCAAAAAGGCGATGATGGGGTCCATCCAGGAAGGTCCCAAGTCGGTGCAGAGTACCTCAGCTGCTTCTACTTCCTCAATGCTTGGCCGAGGTAAGAATTCAATCATCAAGGGATTGGGAAAGGTTGTCTGAGTGGAAGCAAGACCAGCCAATTCATCGGCCGTGCTATTTCCTTCGCGGTTGATCTGTTCGACCCTTATGGCAGAGAACTTCTTGATCTCTTCTCGGACCAACGCTTGATACTTGGCCATTCTTTCATCCTTGGCCTCATACTCCCCTGAGACTTGATTGACCACTAGCTTGGAGTCGCTGAACACCATAAGAGCTGTGACCTTCATTCGCAATGCGCTTCTCAGCCCGGCAAGGAGGGCCTCATATTCCGCTTCATTGTTGGAAGCTGGGAAGCCGAGCGTAATTGCTTGCTCTATGATGAGCCCATCCGGTGAAGTTAGCACAACTCCTAGCCCGGCCCCATGTCTGTTGGAGGCCCCATCAACGAAGAGTTTCCACATTTTGCCAATGAACAGCTTCCAACAGTCGGAGGGATTCTGAGAACTTCTCAAATCAAAGTCTCTGGTCGGTTCAATCTGGTCTCCTTCCTGATCCTGGTTGTTCTCGCCTGCCATCGAACCATCGACCTTAGGTTGACCGGTTGTATTTTGCTCTGCTTCCTGTGGCGAGCTAACACTTGTTACCAAAACCATGGGTTGTGCTAAATCCGCATCAACCAAATCAATCGGGCAGATCGGATGTGTTCCTGGGGCAAATTCCGCCACAAAATCTGCAAGTGCTTGTGCCTTAATCGCGGTGCGCGGTCTGAACTTGATGTCATACTGGCCCAATTCCACGGCCCATTTCAGAATTCTCCCGGTGAAGTCCGCTTTCTCGAAGAGCACCTTGAGCGGGAACTCGGTCAACACTACGATTGTATGGGCGTGAAAATAGTGCGCCAGCTTTCTTGAAGCCATCATGAGGGCCAGCGCCAATTTCTCCAAAGGAAGGTATCTTGTTTCGGCCGGGAGCAGAGTCTTACTCACATAGAAGATGGGTAGGTGCTGGATGCCTTCAGCACGAACCAATACCGCGCTCACCGCGTGTTGAGAAACAGCCAAATAAAGGAACAACTCTTCGCCCGGCTGAGGAGTGACCAGAATAGGGGCCGAGGAAAGATAAACCTTCAAGTTTGCAAGCGCACGGTCGCATTCTTCATCCCAAAAGAACTTGGATTTCAGAGTTTTGAAGAAGGGCCTGCAACGATCTGACGACCGGCTGATAAATCTGTTCAGCGCGGCTGCCATTCCAGCAAGATGTTGCACGTCCTTTGTGGAGTTCGGGCGTTCTAACTCTTGTATGGCCTTAATTTGCAATGGGTCGGCCTCAATTCCCCGGTTCGTGACCAGGAAACCCAGGAACTTTCCAGTGCCAACTCCGAAGGCGCACTTAGAGGCATTCAGGCGAAGCTTGTGGCGCTTGAGTATGGCAAACATTTCTGCTAGGTCGGTGAGGTGCCGGGACTTCTCCTTGCTCTTTACCACCATGTCATCAATATAGGCTTCCATAGTTCGGCCTAGGAGAGGAGCGAACATTTTCGTCACCATTCGCTGAAAGGTTGCCCCAGCGTTCTTTAGTCCGAACGGCATGACCTTGTAACAGTATAAGCCTCTGGGGGTGGTGAAAGACGTAATCTCTCTGTCCGGCTTGTACATGGCTATTTGATGATAGCCGCGATATGCATCCAAGAAGCTAAACCTCTGATGGCCAGCGGTTAAGTCCACCAGCTGGTCAATTCGAGGGAGAGGAAAGCTATCCTTTGGGCATGCGCGGTTTACGGTTTTGTAATCCACGCAGACTCGCCACTTGCCGTTTTTCTTTGGGACAACCACCGTGTTAGATATCCACCGAGGGTATTGCACTTCTTCTATGGCCCCAGCCTCTAACAGATTCTTCACTTCCTCCGCCACAACTTCAGCATGGTGCAAGGCAGAACGGCGCGTTCTTTGAATAACTGGCCGTGCATTGGGGAAGACATTCAACTGGTGGCAGATGAAACTTGGGTCGACGCCAGGCATATCGTAAGGCGTCCACGCAAAAGCCTCCAAGTTGGCAACCAAAAAGTTTACGTATTCGGACCGCTCGGCACTGGACAACGATGATCCCAAAAGGAAGAACTTAGTGGAATCATTCTCATCAATGCGCACCTCTACCAAATCTTCGACCGATTTTTCCTCGGCCTTTCTTCCCACATCTTCAAGGACCTCCTTGCCCTCAGGCCCCTCGATCATCTGGACAAACCCTTTGGCTGCTCGGCTGCCATTTACCGCAACGAAGCACTGTTTCGCCATCACTTGATCTCCCCAAACTTCTTCAATTTGCCCGTTCGATGCCGGAAAGCGCATGACTTGGTGGAAGGTCGAAGCGACCGCTTGCATGGCGTGCAGCCAGCCCCGGCCCAAAATCAAGTTGTAAGTAGACGGAACCTTGAGCACCCAGAACTCAACTTGCTTTACAACCGACCCTGCTTTGACCGGCAAAATGATCTTCCCAATCGGCCACTCCGGCTATGAATTGAAGCCGACCAAAGGGGACGTTGCGGGGGCCAAGTCTTTGTCTTCCAACTTCATTTGCTTGAATGCGTCGTAGTACATGATCTCGACCGAACTCCCCTGGTCGATCAATATTCTTTTGATCTCAAAGTTCTTGACGCGGAGTGTCACCACCAAGGCGTCGTTGTGCGGCATTTGAACCCTTTCTAAGTCCTTCGTCGAAAACGTGAGGATGTCTTTTTCCTCGGTCTTTCCCTTCTTCACAGCGGGTTGAACAGAGAGAACTTCCCTCATGTGCTCGGCCTTCTTGATCATCCCTCTAAGCTCGCAGACTCTGGCCGGTTCAATGATGCCATGGATGACATTGATCACTCCTTGTGGGGGGGGCCTCTAAGGCGGCCATACCATTAGGCTCGGTCTGCTCTGTCGGCGCGGCCTTCACTCCCCCTTCTATGTACTGATCGAGATGCCCCGCCGCCACCAACTCCTCCAGATGCTGCTTGAGCGGCAAGCAATCCTCTGTCCGGTGCCCCCGTTCTTCGTGGAAGGTGCAGCGGTATTTCGGATTGAAACCACGCTGCGCACTCCCTAACTTGGCTGGCCACCGGACAAAAGGCTCTCCACGGATCTCGCTCAAAATGCGGTAGATGGGAATTTTAAAGACCGTGGTGATCCCTGTCCGCGCCTTCAGCTTCCTCTTGGCATCTTCTGCCGCATCACGAGGTGCATCAGCCCGGTCATTTCTGCGACCTCTATTTCTATCGCTTTGGCCGGTTCCCCTACGCTGATCTTTTGATCGGTCACTAGGGCGGTTTTCCTCCTGCCCGACCGAGTGAACTTTCCCCGCTACTCTTCTGTCCACTGCGACCGGATTATCCTTCTCGGTCGCTGAGGCGGCATCCTCTTCCACGCGGATGTGTTCGTTGATCCGCTGCATCAAAGATTCCATGGTGGTCGGCTGATGCATCGTGAGTGAGTCTCTCAGCCTATGTCCGACTGGGAGACCTCTCTTATATTGAGTGATTGCCAGATTGGTAGGGCAGTCGAGAATCTCGTTGTAGGTTTCCCAATACTTTGCATTGTATGCCTTCAGCGAACTCCCAGACTCCATCTTGACACCCAGAAGGTGGTCGACCTCCTTCGGCGTTCGTGTGTTGGTCTTGAATCTGGTGACGAAGGCTTCCGCTAGCTGCTGCCACCCCTCTATGCTCCCCTCCGGGAGCCTCTCGAACCACTTCAAGCCCAGCTCTCCCAAGCTTGCTGGGAAGATGAGGCACATCAACGCGTCGTTCCGGCGGTGGCCAGCCATCACTTGCCGGTAATGACTCACATGCATGTACGGATCCGTCTTGCCGTCGTACAAAGTGAATTTTGGCTGGTGGAATCCGGCAGGGAGTGGGGTGCTCTCGATCTCTGGTGACAATGGGGTGGCTGTAAGTCTCGCCAGCTCCTTGTCCACCAGAGCATTGGCTATCACTTTGGGTGCTGGCATCGCCACCTCTTCACTGCAATGGACTGGAGCGCTCAACCTCTGGAGCGCCGGCACCCTCTGAGCTTCTCGACGGCGCGCTCTCTCCTCCAACACGTCCCTGAGATCCCTGGAACGGGAGGAGGCAGAGTATCGCGACGTCGATGACGGGCGCGAGGGGCGATAGGTGCTGTCGCGTGTGATAGATCTGTCCTCTCGCTGGTCAGAATCTCCAACCCCATAGTTCCTGGTGATTGAGATTGAATGGGCCCTCCTCTGGCGGCGACTGCTAGAACGAGGGGAGGGGGTGCGCTCACTGAGGTTGCCCTCTCCAACAACACCCTTCCCCCTCACTTGACGCTTCAGAAGCTCCATCTCCGCCGCCATCCTCTGAATGAGGGCTTCTTGATCCTTGAGTTTGTGCTCCAGGCGCTCCTCACGGGACTCCCCTCGGCGCCGGCGGCCCTCTGGACTCTGCGAACGATCGGAACTCCTCCCACGCTTGTCGCGCGTTCCTCGCGAAGAAGTCTCTAGGCCCGCCATGGCTGGAACATTAGGAAGGCCTTCTCTCCTTCGGACATACTCCGGAGTAACACCATCGACGACGGACAGCGGAACTTCTTCGTTGTTGGCCATGGAAGTGGCTGAAAAAGCTCGAAGAACAAGGGTTGATTATCAAAGTTTTTCCCACAGACGGCGCCAATTGTACGGGGGCGAAATATCCTCAGCTTTCCGTACTCCTTGCGCTCCAAGCTTCTCTTAACGGCGTCTGTCTCTGCAACACAGAATCGGTGAGCTGCCCGGCGGTGGTGTGCCGGAAAGACCCTCCGACGATCAAGTCAGACCACTTTGAGGAAGAAGGAGAATTTCAGAGAGAAGGGGAGTAGTCATCGAGAGAATTTTCATACCAGTAACGTTCGCCTTCCTTCTCTATATCTAGGCTGGCAATGCAGCTCCGAGATCGTGCGCGCACTACCTCTGCTGTCCTTCCCTGGACAGGTGGCAGCGCTCGCCTCTCATCACCTTACACGTGTAAAGGCTTTGTCCTCCTTCCGGTACATGCAGAACTGCCCAACGGTATTGAGGCGTTCGTGGAGCAGATGTCCTCTCCTTCACACCACTGGCCCAGGTGGCACCCTTGACCGAGGTACCATGACCGGCCAAACACTTGTGGAAAATTGCCATCACACAGCCATGCTAGACAACGCCGGCTTGTGACTCGGCACCAGGCGAGAACATAGCTGTAAATGCCGAGCTACCCTCGACCGGCTCATCGTGATTGACCGGTTGTGAGGCACGCCGCCCTCCAACCATTTCATCTCCAATCTCGGTCACGCGCAAGCGCCTTGCCTTGGCTGGACGGCAGCGCACGCCGGCCAGGCCGCATTCTCGGCGTAGCCCGGTCGGTCCTTCAGCTCGGTCGCAATTTCCACCGCGATCCACGCCTATGCGGGCGGCCTCCAGCTCGGCCCTCAGAGGTTGCCGGTTGAAATCGTCAACCGATCAAAACAGACCGCTCGACCGTAGCAACCTCCCATACTGCTCGGTGCCACGTAGTCGGTAACGCCGGACGTCACGTTTGCTCGGCCGTACTATGAGATGGAAATCTCCCCTCTCAGCCTCGATTCCCAACACACGAGGCGAGGGTACCACCGGATCGGCACGGGCTTATTTGTTAGTAAAAACTCTTCCACCGCAATCGACGTCAAGTCCGGAATCTGAGCATGCGAGTCAAGATGACTGGTAAGATTTTTAAAAATCAAACTATGGCTAGTAAGTGATGCGTGAGAAGGATATATATATATATGTATATATGCATGTGTTGGAGACTAAAATGTGACTATCACTCTCTGGGATGGGCTGGTGGGAGAGAGAGAGAGAGAGAGAGGAGTTTGTTTGAATTGGAGAAATATTAGACCAAGAATAGTAGATAAAACTACCAAATGTTGGTGGGCCATTTCACTGTGTTTATTACCTAACACCAACCATTACAAAAGGAAAAAAAAAATCAAGATTTTACATATCAAAATTTAGAAAATTTCTATTTTCATGTACTTATTTCAATGCACATCCTTAATAAAACTTTATTTTAATGACAATTATACCTTAAAATAAAATAACCATAATAGAAAAAACCTTAACGAACTCATTTTCATCTCGCTGAAACCACACCATTCAAGCAAGTCCCAAACAACAGTAGGTTGTGGATGTCGGAGAAATCTCCATCATTCTCAGGGAATGGTGCACCAAATGAATCCAAATCGAAGGACGATCTTTTCATAACACGAAAACGAGTTTTGTTAACATTGTTATACACTTTTTCTCACTTAGATTTTCCTTTCACTTTCTTCATCTCTTCTCTGCAACTTTTTAGGTTGCTTTTACTGCTGAAAAAGTGTAAAACACACTGACATTGTTTATCCAAAATCATGGTATGCTAGTATCCATAAAACAGTAGGTTATGGATATCAACAATCTTATACTAGCAAAATCACTGTAATTAATTTGGCCTAGTTTCATGATGATGATGGTAAAGAAATGGAAAGCCCTTAGCTTATGATATCAGAAGCCATAAATTTTGAAGTTCCGATGCTTGAAGCTCCAAAGATGGAAAAAATTAGGGCTATGGATGTTAAAAAAAATACAAATTTTCGTAGATAAGGTTGAATTGGGTGTGTGCTTTGGTGAAAAGTGTGTACAGTATTTGAATTAAGGGTTGTAATTGGAATATGTAGTGTGTGGAATGAGGCAAATAATATCTAATCAAATTCATAAGTGCGTGCATTAAGAAATGATATGCACTGAGATAAGTATGAGATAAGTATGTGTGTGGAAATAGAATTTTTTCAAAATTTCGGGACAATTATTTTTTAGAGACCAAATATTTTTGTTGCAAAAAATATCATTATTATATTTTTAATAGCGAAAATTGGACATTAATGATAAATTATTATCCTTTTGAGACCAAATGTTCAAATGTTTGCCTCAAAAAATAAATTATTTTGAGACCAAATTATTTTAACCCTAAAAATCTATTTATTAGTGATATTTTTAAAATTTTGTTGCTAAACGCCTTATTTTTTACTTTTCAGGACGACCCTTTAGCGACTATCCTCATGATAATAAAAATTGATCCCTAAATATCTTTTGTAACAAAATTTTCACTTTTAAAAATCAAAAAATTTAATTTCTAAAATTCTTATATGTTATAACCTTAAATGATTGCTTTTAAATTGTAAACACCCGTCAAAATTGTCATTGTTAACAACTCGTCTCATATTGAAATCATTTTCATTAGTTTTATTAACTTTTTTTTATTTTAAATGTGAAATAATAATAAGTTTACATAATTATTTGACAATTTCATTTGAAATAATAAAAAGATGGATTGATTGCTTTCAATATGGTGAGACCATGAACATAACCAAGGTGTCCTACTACATGCTGTAAATTTTGATGTTATGTAAATGTGTGGTACAATGGATTTCCTTTAGAATTGCTGTCATGTTTAAAACGATGGAATCAAATGAAATAGGAATAAAATGAGAATGAGAATGGAATATAAGGTTGAATGGAATGAAATGTCTATTTCCATTTTATTATTTGGTTGCCAATATGAAATGACAATAGGATGATAATTCTCATTCTTATGTTTGGATATACATATTAAACTCATGGAATGAAATAAATTTTTATTATTTATTTTTTTTTTTAACAAGTTAGTAATAAATAAATTAAAATTTTATATAGATCATAATAATGTTGATAGTTGTAGAGGTGATGGTGTAAGTCCTAGTAGTAGTGGTGGTGGTAGTGGTGGTGGTGGCGGCAGCGAAAGTGGCGGCATCGGTGGTGGTGCAACTCGGGCGAGTTCGAAGGTTGTCCAAGCCCAGTCCAAGTTGTGTCTAGGCCCGCCCAAGCCTGAATTGTAATCCAAGGTTGCCTACTCAAGCCCGACCTGAGTTAAACCCGAATTGTCTGAGTTGCCTAAATTGCCCGAATTGTAAATGAATTTCAGTTTTTTTTTTGGGCAGCTGCATTTTAAATTATTAAAATTTGACTATATTTACATTTTTTTTTTATAGAAAATCATTAATTCATCAAAACAAATAATTTATATAATGTATAAGAGATGCCGCTATAGTAATCTTTACAATTTATAAGTGAAAATAAAAAAAGTAAGATTTTATATTATTTGTATATATAATATATATTCAATATGATTTAATAATCTAAATTACTTTAATATCATGTGATGGCTAATAATTTATATGTATATTTAATATTTTTATATATCTATATATGTATAATTCCGGCTTCGAGTTGTTCGGGTTGTTTGACGTCTTTGTCCAAGCCCATCCAAATTTAATTCGAGCTTCTGAATTTTTGCCCAAGCCCGTACCGAATTTGAAAATATCTTGTCTAAGCCCTAAAAAAATTTGGGCTAAGTTCGGTTGCTCGGGTTAAGCCCGCTCAAGTTGCATCCCTAGGTGGTGGTGATGACAATGATAGTAGGACAGTGGTAATAAGTTGTTGTGGCCTTAGTAGTGGTGGCAAGGTGGTGTTGTGGTTGCAATGGTGGCAGCGGTAGCGGCGGCGAAAGTGGCGGCATCGGTGATGGTGATAACAATGATAGTAGGATGGTGGTAATAGGTTGTTGTGGCCTTAGTAGTGGTGGCAAGGTGATGTTGTAGTTGTAATGGTGGTGTGGTGGTGTGGTGGTGATGGTGGCGACGGGGGCAGTTATAGCAACCAACGGTAGTAGAGTAATGGTTCTTGCGATGGTGATGGTGGTGGTGTGATGTTTTTTAAGGTGGTAGTAGTGGTGATAAGATAGTGATTGTGGTGGCAAAGGCAGTGATGGTAGTGGGAGCGATGGTAGTAGAGTAGTGATTCTAGTGATGATGATAATGGTAGTTTTGTGGATGTGGTGGTAGTGGTGGCAATAGTGGTAGGGTGGTGGTAGGAAAACGGAATAGTAGTAGTAGTTAAATAATAATATTTTTTTAAGTGCCAACAAAAAAATAATAATAAATTTCTTCCATGATAGAATGGAATGACTATTCCTTAAATTGGAGTAAGGAATATGCATTTTCACACATTTTGTTATACTAGTTATATTCTAATGGAATGATTATTCTCACTTAAATAAGACGTACCAAATCAGGGAAAAGAAATGCAAAACTAAAATAGATATTCCATTCCAACCCATTATATCGTATCAAACGTGCTCTAAAGCCAAAGCATTTTGTTTTTATTTTTTCCAAAACTGCATTTCCACAAGGGGGACCATCAAATAACCATCACTTGTCAACAAAAAAAAAACCTCATTCCATTTACTTATGCAAAAAAAACAAAAAAGAACAGAGGAAAAAGAAAGAAAGAAAAAAAACACACACACACACACAGAGTGTGAGAGAGAGAGAGAGAGAGTAAATGGGAAAGAGAGAAACATAAATAAGAACAACAACATAGGTTGAACTGTATGGTTTGGTCACTAGCAGTTTCACTCTGGAGGTTGAAACAAAGACTAACTGCCTATGTAACACCAAAATTTGTGAGTCATATGTTGTCCACAAAGTGTAAAGCTTCTTCATTTGCAGAATGCTTCAACTGGTCTGCAGCTTTTACAACCTGCATGAAATTCGCATAAGGAATTAATGGCGATAACTGTTAAAGAAATGGGTCTAACAAGAAGGTGTTATACATCACTAAAATATTTTAATAAAATCTTTTGTATCCTTTTCGGAAAATTGTAGAATATTCTCGGAGTATTATGTGTCCGTACTCTCTAACCAATCATCATTTATCATGTTCCTTACGTTCCTCAATCACCCAACATAATATCCCACCAACCCACCTTCTTCACCAATCACAATAACATGTAGTACCATATGGTCGTACTTCAGGACTACTAAATTATCATCTTATTTTTTCATGTAATATGATGGGTTCTAATATTTTTTTAAACATGTCAGACCCTATATATACATATGACATTTATTACATAAATACACACTTACCTTACCTACTTTTGGTGGCATAATCAGGAATTTAGTAAAGAAACGACACAAATTAATGACAATACTGATTTTGTTATTTTCTCATAATAAACTACAATGAGATATTACTAAACTTAAATATTAAGAGTCTATTTGAATAAATGTGAATTTTAAATTAAAGGATTTGAGGTTAAATTTATACAAATATTAGAGAGTAACTATTTTAGGTGGATTGGAAAGTTTAAAAAAGCAAAAAAAAAAAAAAAAAAAAAGAAGAAGAAGATAAGTTGAGATACAAACGATATATTTTAGTAGAGAAATTTAATAAAACACACCGCAAAAAAAGTATTTATCATATGCTGCAGTTATGATCTAATCTTTAATTATAACACATTATAGTGTTGGATATAATTTAATTATAACTTCTTGTGATTGTTATTTCACTTGATCAAGTTTTGGAAGGTTGAAGTTCTTGACATTACATGCATGTTTTATATATATATATACAATTCAAGTTTATTTTTGAATAATTCACTTACCTTTGGGCTTTAATTTTGTGAAATGATCTTCAATTCATCATATTTTATAAGTTTACAATTGTTTTCTCAAGTTTTGGCCCAATAGGATGTGTTTTGATGCTTTGAAAATGGATTTTGAACTTGAATCAACAATTTGAAAATTCTAGAATTTGCACTCTTCACTTGAGCGGTGGAGTCTGCGCTCGAGCGAAGAATGCGAGCTCTTAGTACTTTTGCAGAGTTTGAGGGTTGGCTCGAGCTGCAAAACTTGCGCTCAAGCGACCACCCTTATTTTTGATCCTCTGCTCGAGCGTAGTAAATTGCGCTCGAGCGTAAAATGAGAGCTCCTAGAAGTCTTGCTGAGTTTTGCAAACCGCTCGAGCGTAGGAAGTTGCGCTCGAGTAGAGACCCTGTTTACTCGGTCTTTGGCTTGAGCGACCATTGAGCGTCCGTCGAGCATAAAAATCATGCAACCAGTACTTTTGCAGACCTTGCAGACCGCTTGAGCGACCGATGTTGCGCTTGAGTGAACTCCCCTTGTTTTTGAAAATTTGACTAAGTGTTTCAAATCACATTGTGGCATCCTCATTGCATCATAGGCATTTCTAAGCCCTAATCAAAAACATAATAATGAGGATAAGAATTAGAAACACATCAAAATAGAAAAGAAATAAGTTATGTATTTTCCAAATGTGTGTTTCAATATGTATCTGCTTTGTGTTTGTGTTAGTCACGCGCCATAGACTATCTGATCCGTCTGCTTTATCCATTCTGCTATTGGAGCCATCTGTGACAAATAACTTTGTAAAGCTATGTTCAATGTTAAATATTTTCTAAACATTATGATATGAAATGATCAATTTCCTGAAATGTTATGTTTTGTATGAATGAATAATTGTCCAAGTTTCTGAAATGTATTCATGGTATCCGTAGTATCATATGATATGCGTCCCTTTATGGGTCATCAGAATGCCTTTATGGCCGTCCCTTTATAGGTCATCGGAAACGTCTCTGTACACATGAGTCATCAGAATGCCTTTATGGCCATCCCAAATATGGGTTATCGGATTTGTTAGCGTTAATGGATATACCACGTATGATCATATGGATATGTGAACTCTGATCACGAGTATGAATATGAATATGAATATGACTCTGTTTTTAAATCTAAATTCTGATTTCTGAATTTGTTATAGACACCATTTATTAAAATTTTTACTCTGTTATTATTCACTGGGTTTCAGCTCATTGTACTATTTATATATGTAGGTGAGCAGACTCATGACCAAGCCTAAGCTGCTGCCTAGAGAGTTGTTTTGGTCAGCCAACCATAGTGCCTCTAGAGGAGGTTCCCGGGCTAAGATGTGATCAAGTTTTGTGAACCTTGTTATGACTTTTGTTTTCCTTTTTGTTTAAAGTTCGAACTTGACTTTTGGTTAATCTGTAATGTGGTGATGTAAGACTAATATAATTATGATGTCACGTATTTGTATAAAAGTTTTAAAATTTCTATCCCATATATGTCTATACAGCTCTATGAACGTTGTATGTTTGTAATTGCTTCCGCTAGTCTCTGTATTTTGTTTAATTTGTTCAAAGGCCTTTGGTAATCCCAGGATTACTAGCCGGTTACGACACTAAACCTATAGAGGCAGGTTTGGGTTGTGACAGATTGATTGCTTTCCATATGGTGAGACTATGAACATAACCAAGGTGTCCTACTACATGCTGTAAATTTTGATGTTAGGTAAATTAGTAGGTGACTCGTGCGATGCACGAAAATTTATTTTTAAAATAAAAAATTAATTTTGAGTCTTAATATTTTATGTGTAAAAAATTTTAATAATTGAAAGTCAAATACAAATAGATTTGTTAATGACTGATAAAAATTGTTACCATTGTGTGTGATCCTATGTATAATAGGCTTACAAAAACAATTTCTTTCAAAGTTCAACAAAAAAAAAAAAAAGGTGCATTCTCAACCTGAAATTAAATTCTCATTTGTGTTAATCAAATTTACCAAAAATCATGAATTCCAACAACGAAAAATTCTATAATATACAAATTATGATTTGGTTATAACTCACGATGTACTATTTTGATTATTAATCGAAAAGATTTTTGCTAATTTCTGATGTTTTTGGTTATGTCTAAAGCGGTGCATTGGGTCTTTAATTATACTTCAAGTGGTATTTGATTACGATCTATTATAATATTTTGGATAAATTACAAACACAACCTCTGAGGTTTATTTAAATTACAAATTACCCCATGTGGTTCTAAAAATTACATTTTGCCCCCTAAGGTTTCTAATTTCATAACAAATAGGTCATTTTATTAATAAATCATTAAGTTAATTAACAGCTTTTAATAATGTTAAAATTTTATTTCAATTAATAATTCAGATAATTTTATTATTGTATTAGGTGAATAGTTAGAAATTTTACTTTTTCAATTAATTCTGTTAAATGAAAAATTCTAACAGGGAGATATTTGTAATTTGCCAAACCATAGGGGCAATTCATATTTTAAACAAACATCAGGGGGTGTATTTGTAATTTACCCTAATATTTTTATATGAGAATATTTAATTATTTTATTACACGAAAAAGTGTTTAAGGTGAGTTGGCCCAAAGTTGGATTTATGCTTATATCAGTAAGATCGTAAGAGTTATTCACATTGATGCATAAAAAATTATAAATTTAAATCATAAACTATGTCATCAAAGGGAATTAGACACAAAATCTTTATAACCTTAACAAATTTAGTTCTCAAGGGGGGTTCTGATTAATTATGTGACACATCATAATAACTGTAAAATTTTTATTCCAGCCAAATTATTTTTGCATATTTTTTCTGACAGAGCTTATGACAGTGCATTATCAATAATATTATAAATTTTAAATTTTTATTTAAAAATTATTCAAGAAATATCAATATGTGCCTTAAATATATACAATCATTTTTTATGAATCATTATTTTTTAATAATACTCCACATTCTTAATCATTTGACATTTGTCAATTTATCTTATAAAAACTTAACAAAAAAAAAATATTGAGTTCTATTATTTTAATCAATCAATATCAAATTGGATGTTACACGTGTATGTAAATCATTTTTAAAAATATGATGTCTGACATAAAATCACAATGAAATTAACTTTAATTAATGTAATGATATTTTATATTATGATATGTGTTACAAAAGAATAATATTGATTTTAATTTAAATTTAAATTATTTATTTAATAATCTTAGCCTTATCGTTATATAAAAGTGTTACTTAAATACTTATATATAATAAATTTAGTTAAATTATTTATTTATTTTGATAATTTTAGTTCTAGTGTGCTATAAAAGTGTAATTATCATATAATGATTTCCTATGATATATATTAAATTATAAGATAGTAAAATAAACACTCATTTAGATATTAAAAATAATAGTTAAATTAGAAAGAGAATTAGTAATATAAAACTAAAAGTGATTTTAATTATTTTATTTTTATTTTTATTTTATATTTATTTAGAAAATAAAAATATGTATAAATAAATTACACAAAATTTATTAAAAAATTAAATATAAATATGTTGTGATTGAATTAAGAAAAATATATAAATTAAATATATAGAGTATTGATTTTTTTTTATTAAATATTCTTTTTGAATTATTCATACATATTGTATATAGGTATATAAAATTTAAATTAAATATAAATATTTTGTAATAAATAATTTCATGTTAAATAAAAAATTAAATATAAATTAATATTAAGATATCAATAAGATAGACGAAAAATAAAAAAATATATAAAATAAAATTAATTTGATCCATGCAATGTACATAATTAAGCCTATTATGTCTTATTTATTTATTTATTTGTATATCGAGATTTTTTTTTTTAAATATCATAATAATTAAATTAAAATGTCAACTATATAAAAGAAATTTCACAACAACAAAACTAAATATACAATGAAAAATATATGAAAAATAGGTATTTCTCAAAATAGAGTCCATATAAAATTGATTATTATAATTGAAATGGACTTTATGTAGAATTTTATATATAAATGAAAAAGGCACACTGACGTGGCTTTTGTTATTAAAAAAAAAAAAAAGTTAAGCCTTTAGAATATGCCACTCAAATAAGAGAAAAACACTACTTTTATATATATATATAGCAGCAGTTGACTGTGCAATACACTTGCTATTTTTTTTAAGAGTGAATTACACTAATAGTCCCTATAGTTTGGAACTTGTATCACTTTGGTCCCAGACTTTTCAATTGTAACACATTTGACCCTGAATTTTGAATCTTATTCCAAATAAGGACAATTGAAGATATCATTAGATTTTTCAAGGGTAAAATCGTCAATTTGATCAAATATAAACTAATTTGACAAAAATAAATGTCAAACAAATATTTTTGAATTTTTAAAAATTATTTCTACCTACTAAAAATAAAATTATGTAAAATTGATAAATCTTTTAGACATTTATTTATTTTTTTTACCAAATTAATTTTTATTATGTGTTTAGATGATGATTATGTAAAATTAATTTTAAATAATTAATCATGTAATTTTTATTAATTTTTATCAAATTTACATAATTTTATCATTGGTTGATAAAAATAATTTTAAAAAAATTAAAAATATTTTTTTGACATTTTTTTTTGTCAAATTAGTTTATATTTTATTAAATTGACAATTTTGCCCTTGAAATTAAACAATGTTATCTTCAATTGTCCTTATTTGGAACAAGATTCAAAGTTCAGGGTCAAATGTGTCACAATTAAAAAATTAGGGACCAAAGTGACACAAGTCCCAAACTATAGGGACTCTTTGTGTAATTTGCCCTTTTTTAAAAATATTTGATAGTATAATGTGTGTTATAAAAGAATAATTACAGTATGTTTTGATTATTTATTTTGATAATATTAGCACTATCGTTCTATAAAATTATTACTTGAATACTTATATATATATATTAATTTTAGTTAAATTATTTGTGTATTTTAATAATTTTAGTTCTATCGTATTATAAAAGTGTAATTATCATACAATAATCTTGTATGATATATATTACATTACTAAATAGTAAAATAAATACTCATTTTAATATTAAAAATAAGAGTTAAATTAGAAGAAGAATTAGTAACATAAAATTAGAAGTAATTTTAACTATTTAATTTTCTTTTATATTTATTTGAAAAATAAAAATGCGTAGAAATAGACATTATATAAAATTTATTAAAAAAATTAAATATAAATATGTTGTTTATGATGTGTATATATATATATAAACACTCTTAATTAAATTAAACTATCAACTATATAAAAAAAGTTCAACAACAACTAACCGAGAAAGAATCACATAACAACATCTAAACCCAAAAAAAAAAAAATAATGAAAACATCCAAACGATAGATACCTCTTAGTGTGTGAGGTGATTAATCATCTATAATATAATATCAAAAAATAAAAGAACTCATTGTTCAACAATTGAAAAAGTAACTGTAACGACCCTCGTACTGATTACCGAATAACCGCTGAATTATATACTGATTGCTGCTAATTGGAATGGATAATGATTGATAATCGAATTGATTGAAGTACTGGATAGACCGATTGAAATCGAAACTGAAATTGAATAAGTTTATCTATTGAATTGCATATCGCATTTGTTTGATTATGTGATTTGTCTGTTTGATTATATGTTTAAACTGCTAATTGAAGGCCTTATAGGCGGCCGAATTAGAAACCGTTTAGTGTTTTAGAATCAGTAGAATATTTGTGAATTAATGGTATATTTATCTGAAAATTGATTAGGAATGATTAAATTAGATTAAACGAGTTAATTACGAACTTAGATGTATTTACCGAATTGCCATCCATAGTGGACCATTGTTTATTCTTATGTTTGAGCCTATACACTTGATCAAAACATTCCAAGGCCCTTTCTTGCACACTCTAGCCGACCAAACAAGAGGATGAGAGAGAGTAGAAGTTGATTTTGTGATTTTGGCTTGGAATTTGGTAGATTTGAAGTGTAGTTTGCAAATTAAGCCTCCATACCTTTAATCCAAGACTTAAGTAAGTGAATTCATCCCTCTAATTGTGAGTTTAAGCTTCATCTTGCATGTTCTAGGCTCCATTGTAGGATTAAACTATGTTTTAGTGCTAAGAGGTTGGATTATGTTAGAATTGTTGCATGCATGTTGAATTTGTTAGTTCTTGAGGTTGAATTCATGGTCAATTGGTGCATGCAAGCTCATATTCATATTAAGTCCATGATTTCATTTCATTTGCCAACTATTGAGCTCTTTGGAGCAAGATTTGGAGATTGAATTTGATTTAAAACTCATGCATTGCATGTTTTGAAATTGCTCTTGAATTGGGTTTGAAAATGGCTTTAATTGACCAACTCTTGGGCCTTGCATGTGCAAATTAGCTTTTAAAACTTGTAGTATATTGAGTTTAAAGTGTTTTCCCAGATTTTGGGCCCAAGAGGTTGAGTTTTGGATGGTTGAATGCTTGGTTCGAACTTGGGAGACAAATCTGGAAATTCCAGATTTTGCTTCCTCGCTCGAGCGAAGGATTCCTCGCTCGAGCGAGCACCTTTGTTCAGGGCTCTGCTCGAGCGAGCATCGAGCGTGGTATCGCGCGTAAAAATCGAGCATCCAGTACTTTTACTGTTCATGCAGCTCGCTCGAGCGAAGGATTTCTCGCTCGAGCGAATCCTTTGATTTTGGAAGCTCACTCGAGCGAAGGAAGGCTCGCTCGAGCGAGGTGCCTATTTTCAACAACTTTTGAAAAATGCCTTCCAAGTGTATTTTTGCATCCTCATCTCATCCTAGGCATTCTTAGGCCTAGTTTAAGGCATCTTATTGAGGATTTAGACATAGAACCACACCGAGAAAATTTAGGGATTTAATTAACATCCTTTCCAACTGTAAACTTAGTGTGTGTTCTATTCTGTTAATTGTTTAGGGTTGGCTCTCGGGGACACGCTCTAGCTGCTAATAGCCCAATCTCTGTGAGTAACAGACTGTGTAAAGATATGTTCAAAATGGTTATCTTTTGAATACTGAACTGAAATGTTTATTGAACTGATATTGTTTATTGAATGAATGTATGTCATGTATTTCGAACTGTATTGTGGCATCCTTAGCACCTATTGTTATTGATTGATACAGAGCTCTGTCGGTTTCCTCGTGGAACCATATTGTTATTGATTGATGGCCATCACTATTGTTGGGTCTGTTAAGGCCCGGTCCTTTTGGACCTATTGTTTATAGGCTAATGGATGTACCACATATGACTGATTGATTGAAATACTGATTGATCGAAATACTGATTGATTGAAATATTGAAAGATTGAAATACTGCTAAATGAATTGATTTCATTACTGTAAGGACATTCATTCATAACCTCTTTACGCATTATGTTATTCACTGGGCTTTAGCTCACTGTTTATATATATATGTAGGTTCTCAGCAGCCAGACCGGAGCTAGGAGCGTGGGATTGGTCCCCAGTTTTGTCAAGCCAGCCTATGTGCCTCACTGCGAGGTTCCGTGTTGCCATGCTATGGCTTTGGGGTCTTTTGTATTTCCCCCGTCTGTCTCACTGTTTTGTACTGTTGTGGGACCATTGTATAGACTGTTACTGTTTACTGTACTGTCCAAGGGGTTAAGTCCCCGTTTTCACCGACTGTTATGGATGTGTATATATATGTATGCCGTATTGTACTGTACTGTTCTATGTACTTGTGAATGAAAAACTTTTTGGCATACAGATTGTCACAGCTCATTGGACACTATTCATTTATTGTTTTGGCTTCCGCCAGGCCCTGAACTCTGTTATATTGTATGATTGTTAAGCAGGCCTTTGGTAATCACGGATTACTGGCCAGTTACGGTGCTAAACCCATAGGGCCGGGTTTGGGTCGTGATAGAGTGGTATCAGAGCGATACGTGACCACGAGTTATACCGCACACACGTGTCTAAATGAGCTATAGGGTGTCCTAGAAAAGTGATTAGGACATTGCATTAACATGAAAAGTGTGTGGTTATGTTATGACTGGATACATGTTAATGTGATAACTGCTTAAGTGTATAACTGTTTATGTTATAATTGCTATAACTGTTATAACTGTTTATAGTGAAATGGATAATGCAACCACCGCAAATGAAACTGAATCATCATCCTCTGAGGCCAGAATGGCCAGACTTGAACAAATGATGGGACTGGTAATTGAAAGACTGGATCAACAACAGAACCAACAGCCACCTCCTCCTCCTCCGGTTCAGCCGGAACAGAATGCACCAAATGTACAGAATATGAATGCTAATGAGGTGGACATTATTGCGTTGACTCATAAGTTCAGCAAGATGAAACCGCCGTCCTTTCAGGGAGGCTTAGAACCGCTAAAGGCTGAAGCATGGGTCCTTGAAACAGAAAAGTTATTTGAGGTGTTTCCGTGCTCAGAAGCACACAAGGTATTGTTAGCCACCTTTACACTACAGGAAGAAGCTAGAAGGTGGTGGATGTTGACCCGTGATGCAAACACCGTAGTGACTTGGGCTCAGTTCAAGGAGTCCTTCTTTGAAAAATATTTTCCCCAGTGCATCAGGGACAGAAAAGTAACTGAGTTTGAACAGTTGAGACAGGGCAAAACGTCTGTTGCCGAGTATGAGAAGCAATTTACCGAACTTGCTAGGTATGCACCACATATGGTGGACACCGATTATAAGAAGGCCAGGAGATTTGAAGGTGGCCTTAGTGTTGCTATACAGGACCGCATAAATGTTTTGAAAATGCCAACTTATGTGGGTGTTCTCGACCGGGCATTGATGGCCGAGTCAAATATTGCAGCAGTGAAACAGTCTGAAACACCAACCACTGAGTGGCAAGGGAAAAGGCAAGGTTTTAAATTTAAGAAAGGCAAGCATAACTCTGCAAACAAGAAACAGAATACGGGGTCGATGACTAGCCCCAGCCAAGGGAGTGGGTTCACTCCACCCTGTTCTATATGTGGCAACAAGCACAAAGGGGTTTGCTATCAGGTTTCTGGAGCTTGTTTCAAGTGTGGCAAGGTGGGCCACAGGATTAAAGACTGCCCCTCTAACCCGCAATCAAGTAGCAAAGCTGCACCAAGCGCAGCAGCATCAACTGCAACACCAAAATCGAACTCCAAAGCTACCGGGAAAGAGCCTGCGAGGCAAGGCCGAGTGTTTGCCCTAGTACCGGGAGATATTCAAAATACCGAGACCGTCGTGTCAAGTATTCTTTCTATTTGCACTCAAAATGCATATGTACTGATTGATTCGGGGTCTACACATTCTTACGTGTCGTATGCTTTTTCGAGAAAATTGAATAGACCCTTAGAACCTATGAATTACTTGCTAGCTGTATCATCACCTGTTGGGGGATCCATGACATGTGCATATATGTATCCTGCTTGTGAGATTATTGTTGGGGATATGCATCTGTTTATTGATTTATTGCCATTGAACATAGATCATTTTGATGTGATATTGGGGATGGATTGGTTACAAAAATATCATGCTATTATTGATTGTGTGACCAAGCAAGTTGTTTTCCGCCCACCGGGTTTACCCGAATTCGTGTTTAGTGGAGTTGGAGTAGTACCTCCTCCATATCTGATTTCTTCTGTAAAGGCTGTCAAATTGATTAGAAAGGGGTGTAAGGGATATCTGTGTTCCGTACTGACTGTATCTGCTACTGATAATGTTAAAACTGATGTGAATTGCATTCCTATAGTTAGAGAATTCCCAGATGTATTTCCAGATGATCTACCAGGGGATTTGATTGACAGGGAGATTGAGTTTACTGTTGATGTAGTACCGGGTACACAGCCATTATCTAAAGCTCCCTACAGAATGGCTCCAACCGAACTGAAAGAATTGAAAGTACAATTGCAGGAACTGCTGGACAAGAAGTTTATCAGGCCTAGTACTTCACCGTGGGGTGCTCCTGTTTTATTTGTGAAGAAGAAAGATGGTTCACTGAGACTGTGCATTGATTATCGCGAACTGAACAAGGTAACTGTGAAAAATAAATATCCCTTGCCGCGTATTGACGATTTGTTTGATCAGTTACAGGGTGCACAAGTGTTTTCCAAGATTGATCTTAGATCGGGGTATCACCAATTGAAAGTAAAACCGGAAGACATTGATAAAACTGCTTTTAGAACAAGGTACGGCCACTATGAATTTTTAGTTATGCCGTTCGGAGTCACGAATGCCCCAGCTGCATTTATGGACCTCATGAACAGAATTTTTAAACCATACCTTGATGATTTCATTGTGGTGTTTATTGATGACATATTGATTTATTCTAAGACTGTAGAAGAACATGAACAGCATCTGAGACTTGCCCTGCAGACTTTAAGAGAACAGAAACTGTATGCTAAACTGTCTAAATGTGAATTTTGGCTTGACCATGTTATGTTTTTGGGACATGTTGTTAGCAAAGATGGAATTTCTGTTGATCCGCAGAAAATTGAAGCTGTAGTCAACTGGCCTAGACCAACAAATGTGACTGAAGTCCGAAGCTTTTTGGGACTAGCCGGGTATTACAGAAGATTTGTCAAAGATTTCTCCAAAATTGCCTTACCACTGACACAGTTGACACAGAAGGGGATATCATTTGACTGGACTGACCAGAGGGAATCAGCTTTTCAAGAGTTGAAAACTAGACTGGTGACTGCACCGATTCTGACTCTACCTATAGGTACGGATGGTTATACTATTTTTAGTGATGCTTCTCATAAGGGTTTGGGATGTGTTTTAATGCAGAATGGGAGAGTTATTGCTTATGCTTCCCGACAGTTGAGACCACATGAAAAGAATTACCCAACCCATGATCTTGAACTTGCTGCAGTAGTATTTGCATTGAAAATTTGGCGTCACTATTTGTATGGAGCAACATGTGAAGTCTACACCGACCACAAGAGCCTAAAGTACTTTTTCACACAGAAAGAACTGAATATGAGACAGCGGAGATGGCTTGAACTGATCAAAGATTATGACTTACAGATTTTGTACCATCCGGGAAAAGCCAATACCGTTGCCGATGCCTTGAGCCGAAAGTCAATTGCCAATCTAGCTTGTTTGCTGACTGAACAAAAAGAGCTGCTTTGTGACCTTGAAAAGTTTGAAATAGAAATTGTTTTGAAAGAACAAGGTGGAACAATAGCTGCCATTACTGCTCAACCAGCCTTGATTGAAGAAATTAAGGAGAAACAGCAACTGGATGATTACTTGAAGAAAATCATTGAGGAAAGGGATTCAAAACCGAAACCGGGATTTAAATTTGACAACAATGTACTGAAATTTCAAGACAGACTGCGTGTACCAAATGATTCTGAATTGAAAAGAAGAGTTCTGCAAGAAGGCCACAGTTCGAAGTTTTCGATTCACCCGGGGAATACAAAAATGTATCAAGACTTGAAACAGAATTTTTGGTGGCCAGGAATGAAGAAAGAAATTGCCGACTTTGTATCAAAGTGTCTTCATTGCTAACAAGTTAAAGTGGAACATCAACGACCCGCGGGCCTACTGCAACCTTTATCTATACCAGAGTGGAAATGGGAGCATATCACGATGGATTTTATCGTCGGTTTACCTCGCTCCAGGAAAGGTATGGACTCTATTTGGGTTATTGTTGATAGACTGACTAAATCTGCACACTTCCTACCTATCAAGACAATTTATAATGCGGACAGATTGGCTGTTATCTATATTGATGAAATTGTTAGACTGCATGGAGTGCCTGTATCTATTGTTTCTGACAGGGATTCGAAGTTTACATCGAGGTTCTGGCAGAGCCTACAGACTGCATTGGGTACTGAATTGAGGCTGAGTAGTGCCTATCATCCTCAGACAGATGGACAGTCAGAAAGGACCATCCAAACTTTAGAAGATCTACTGAGAATGTGTGTCCTTGATTTTCAGGGAAATTGGGAAAGTCATTTGCCATTGGCTGAATTCGCCTACAACAACAGCTACCATTCGAGTATTGGTATGGCGCCTTTCGAGGCATTGTATGGCAGAAAATGTAGATCTCCAATTTGCTGGGCAGAAGTTGGAGATGGGCCGTTACTTGGGCCCGAGATTGTATATGAAACGACCGAAAAGGTGAAACTGATACAGCAAAGACTGAAAACTGCACAGAGTAGACAGAAGAGTTATGCTGATGTTAGAAGACGAGACCGAGAATATGAAGTGGGTGATCACGTTTTTGTGAAAGTGACACCAATGAAAGGCCAGACTCGTTTTGGAGTCAAAGGCAAGTTAGCGCCGAGATATGTCGGACCGTATGAGATTATTGAGAAAATCAATCCGGTGGCGTATCAAGTTGCACTTCCTCCTGAAATGGAGCATATGCACAATGTCTTCCACATTTCGATGTTGAGAGACTATCTTCGAGATCCGTTCCATGTGATTGAGCCTACTCGGATAGTGTTGAGTGATGACTACACTTACGAGGAACGGCCTATACAGGTTGTGAACCGACGGATCAAGAAACTGAGGAACAAAGAGATTCCGTTAGTGAAAGTTGACTGGCAGAATCATGGTGGTGTGTATGCCACTTGGGAAAGGGAAGATGACATGATGAGAAGATATCCCGATCTGTTCCCATTGGATCCTGCTTTCTTTCAGAATGAAGGTAACTCGAGTTTAGAGGACTAAACTCCTTATAAGGAGGGGAGACTGTAACGACCCTCGTACTGATTACCGAATAACCGCTGAATTATATACTGATTGCTGCTAATTGGAATGGATAATGATTGATAATCGAATTGATTGAAGTACTGGATAGACCGATTGAAATCGAAACTGAAATTGAATAAGTTTATCTATTGAATTGCATATCGCATTTGTTTGATTATGTGATTTGTCTGTTTGATTATATGTTTAAACTGCTAATTGAAGGCCTTATCGGCGGCCGAATTAGAAACCGTTTAGTGCTTTAGAATCAGTAGAATATTTGTGAATTAATGGTATATTTATCTAAAAATTGATTAGGAATGATTAAATTAGATTAAACGAGTTAATTACGAACTTAGATGTATTTACCGAATTGCCATCCATAGTGGACCATTGTTTATTCTTATGTTTGAGCCTATACACTTGATCAAAACATTCCAAGGCCCTTTCTTGCACACTCTAGCCGACCAAACAAGAGGATGAGAGAGAGTAGAAGTTGATTTTGTGATTTTGGCTTGGAATTTGGTAGATTTGAAGTGTAGTTTGCAAATTAAGCCTCCATACCTTTAATCCAAGACTTAAGTAAGTGAATTCATCCCTCTAATTGTGAGTTTAAGCTTCATCTTGCATGTTCTAGGCTCCATTGTAGGATTAAACTATGTTTTAGTGCTAAGAGGTTGGATTATGTTAGAATTGTTGCATGCATGTTGAATTTGTTGGTTCTTGATGTTGAATTCATGGTCAATTGGTGCATGCAAGCTCATATTCATATTAAGTCCATGATTTCATTTCATTTGCCAACTATTGAGCTCTTTGGAGCAAGATTTGGAGATTGAATTTGATTTAAAACTCATGCATTGCATGTTTTGAAATTGCTCTTGAATTGGGTTTGAAAATGGCTTTAATTGACCAACTCTTGGGCCTTGCATGTGCAAATTAGCTTTTAAAACTTGTAGTATATTGAGTTTAAAGTGTTTTCCCAGATTTTGGGCCCAAGAGGTTGAGTTTTGGATGGTTGAATGCTTGGTTCGAACTTGGGAGACAAATCTGGAAATTCCAGATTTTGCTTCCTCGCTCGAGCGAAGGATTCCTCGCTCGAGCGAGCACCTTTGTTCAAGGCTCCGCTCGAGCGAGCATCGAGCGTGGTATCGCGCGTAAAAATCGAGCATCCAGTACTTTTACTGTTCATGCAGCTCGCTCGAGCGAAGGATTTCTCGCTCGAGCGAATCCTTTGATTTTGGAAGCTCGCTCGAGTGAAGGAAGGCTCGCTCGAGCGAGGTGCCTATTTTCAGCAACTTTTGAAAAATGCCTTCCAAGTGTATTTTTGCATCCTCATCTCATCCTAGGCATTCTTAGGCCTAGTTTAAGGCATCTTATTGAGGATTTAGACATAGAACCACACCGAGAAAATTTAGGGATTTAATTAACATCCTTTCCAACTGTAAACTTAGTGTGTGTTCTATTCTGTTAATTGTTTAGGGTTGGCTCTCGGGGACACGCTCTAGCTGCTAATAGCCCAATCTCTGTGAGTAACAGACTGTGTAAAGATATGTTCAAAATGGTTATCTTTTGAATACTGAACTGAAATGTTTATTGAACTGATATTGTTTATTGAATGAATGTATGTCCTGTATTTCGAACTGTATTGTGGCATCCTTAGCACCTATTGTTATTGATTGATACAGAGCTCTGTCGGTTTCCTCGTGGAACCATATTGTTATTGATTGATGGCCATCACTATTGTTGGGTCTGTTAAGGCCCGGTCCTTTTGGACCTATTGTTTATAGGCTAATGGATGTACCACATATGACTGATTGATTGAAATACTGATTGATCGAAATACTGATTGATTGAAATATTGAAAGATTGAAATACTGCTAAATGAATTGATTTCATTACTGTAAGGACATTCATTCATAACCTCTTTACGCATTATGTTATTCACTGGGCTTTAGCTCACTGTTTATATATATATGTAGGTTCTCAGCAGCCAGACCGGAGCTAGGAGCGTGGGATTGGTCCCCAGTTTTGTCAAGCCAGCCTATGTGTCTCACTGCGAGGTTCCGTGTTGCCATGCTATGGCTTTGGGGTCTTTTGTATTTCCCCCGTCTGTCTCACTGTTTTGTACTGTTGTGGGACCATTGTATAGACTGTTACTGTTTACTGTACTGTCCAAGGGGTTAAGTCCCCGTTTTCACCGACTGTTATGGATGTGTATATATATGTATGCCGTATTGTACTGTACTGTTCTATGTACTTGTGAATGAAAAACTTTTTGGCATACAGATTGTCACAGCTCATTGGACACTATTCATTTATTGTTTTGGCTTCCGCCAGGCCCTGAACTCTGTTATATTGTATGATTGTTAAGCAGGCCTTTGGTAATCACGGATTACTGGCCAGTTACGGTGCTAAACCCATAGGGCCGGGTTTGGGTCGTGACAGTAACTCAATTAGTAAATCTAAACTTTAGAAGTTCCTTGAGAGTATCATTGTCGTGCAGGTTTTTCTTTCTGCGAGTTGTGATTATATAAAACAATGTAGGAAAAGAAATATAATTTCATATATCGAATCACTATAAAATTTAAATGACAAATCCATAATATAGAATTAGTATTGAGTATAGAATAATGCACGAGAAAATAAGAAGAAGAAGAAAAAAAAATGGCAATTTAGTATTTAAAAAAAAATCCTATACCCTTGAAAGAATTAAGAAGAAAAACATGAAACACAAAATTGGTATTTGGTTTGTGAATTATCTCAACTTACAATGAAAAATATAAGGAAAAGAAATATTTGTGAAATAGAATCCATATAAAATAGGTAAAGTTAGTATAATTTAAAAAGTTAATTATTTAAAAGTCCTATTTACAAATATTATGATAGCTCAGGTGTAACAACCCAGATTTTTAATTATTCTGTAGAATTTATATTAATATTATTTAATCTCAATTAAGAAAATATATGATTTATTATATAAAATAATATAATTATTAGAAAATTTAGGGGCCAAAGTATAAATAAAATAAGTCGGATAAACTTGAATTAATGGGTTTAGTAGAAAGGCGACACGTGGCAGTTGCTTGGCATCACGAATTGAATTTGTATAAGAATAATACTTGAGACCCCCTTTTGGGGGTCACCCCCGCACCCCCTTTGCCATGTGTCAGGGAGTGATTGGAGGAGCAGGAAAAAAAAGAAAAAGAAAAAGAAAAAGCAACCAGAGAGAGAGAGGGGGTCAAAGGGGGTAATGAGAAAATGGGGGATGAATCATTGTTGTTTGTATAAATGGGGGAGAAGTTGACTCAGTAAGAAGGGGAAAAGAAAAGAAGACCAGGAAAGAAAAAAGAAAAAAAAAAAAAGAAGAGAAAAAAGAAAGGAAGAGAAAGGAAAAGAGAAATGGTGGAAGTTAAAAGGGTCTTTGATAGTGAAAAGAAAGAATAAGGTATTAAAATTAAGGTGAGTTATATTATATCTTGAGTCACCAAAATGTATTTTACGTATGTTTTAACTTACCAAAATCTATTTTATACAAGTATGTTTTATTAGTATATTAATAAAATTTATGTTTTATAAAGGTTTCGGTTACGTGATTTAATTTCTGAACTCTATTTGTGAAGATAAAACCCGTGGATATGTTTGTTTATATTTTAAAGAATATTTGATTATGACCTTATAAACAATTATATTTTGTAAGTACCACCACGGGAGTCCCACGCCTTGGAGAACTTAAATAACCATTGGCCTCTGTTTGGTTACTTTGTGACCCTCTGATCCATTGACCTCTGTTCTGTGCGGACCAAAGTGCTGTGCAGAACTAAGTGCTACACTATTGTGGGAGTCACCTCTAGAATTCGTACGAGCCACCTCTTGAATCCGTACCTCTATTATGTACGGACCAAAGTGCTGTGCGGAACTAAGTGCTACACTATCGTGGGAGCCACCTCTAGAATCCGTACGAGCCACCTCTTGAATCCGTACCTCTGTTCTGACTGTCACTTCTGTGACCTCTGTTCTGTTCTGTTCTGTACCGTGGTTATGATTATATATTTATATAATATCTGTATTTCAGTTTCTGCTACTCAAATGATTTCTGCTACTCAAATGATTTGTTTATGTAAATGTTTTGGCCTAACTAACGATCCATGGTTATTTCGTGTCCCTTATACTCTTGGTATAATGTTTCTCACTCTGCCATGTGCTTATAGTTTTTTTACCAATTTTCAGGAAACCTGCAATTCAGAAATAGCTTCTGGAAAATCTTAGATGCAGGGCTGCGAAATAGACACACACACACAGTATTTTGTTATGATATTTTTATATGTAAATATCGGCCTTTTTGGTCATATAATTTTGTAATAAAGATAGAAGCTCCGATGATTATTTTGGTACCCTTATTTAAATTTTACTTCCGCTTGCATTTATTTATTTGTTTATGAATTGGCCGGAGGTAACCTCAGTTACTGGCCATCACGATGCTTAACCCTTGGGTACGGGGAGCGGATCGTGACATCAGGTCCTATGTAAGATTTTTTGCACCAATAATTCCTATTTAGTAAAATTGAGTATATTATCAGTTTTTCCCAATTTTTAAAACTAGGAACATTATCAATTTTGCATAGTAATATTCTAGATAATTGTTTCACTAACTGATAAAAAAAACAGAGTATGAGATTAAACGTTTTTGTCCTTCTACTTATTGGTTTGATTCAACTATCTAATAAAATCGAGAACATTATCAGTTTTTTTCCAGTTTTAAAACTGAGAACATTATCAATTTTTTCATTTTTAAATTTTTTTTCTTCAATTTTGCACATCAATGTTCTATCATCATGCTCCTTTATAGACACAAAATTTTTAGTTTTGCAAAAAAAATTATTTAATTTTTTCAAAAAAAAAATGATCAACTTGTTTGGTTTGAATTTTCAGGATTCACTTTTCAGAAAATTGAAATTTTTTGATTTTTATATATATTTTTTTTCATTGAATTTTTTTAATATTATGAGCAATTTTTTTTAAATTTTTTAGATACACCTAACATAATACACTTAAAAAGTATAATATTAGGAAAAAAGAAAATTCAGCAAATACCAAAAATACAAAAAAAAAAAAAAAAAAAATTATGAGAATTCAATACATTTTTCATATTCTTGTGTATTTATTGATTTTTTAAAATATTTTTTTGGAAAAATTACTCATAAGTCCTATATTGGAAAAAGTTACTCTATCTAGTCCTGAGTGTTTTTTTATAAACCATTTAGTCCTTTTTTTACATCACAACATCATCATCAAATAACATCAAACATCAAACATCAAACACAGATTCTCAACCAATAAACATTAGGATTATTCATCAAACATCAAACATTATTCATTAAATATCAAACATCAAATTTATTTTAAAAAAAATTGAAAACCGTCGGATCAACTTCTTCATCGTTTTTCTTGTGAGAGAAACAGACAGAGAAGAGTTCAGATCTACACTGTATCTTTACCATAAAATAAGAACAAACTCTTAATAAAGAGTTCAGATCTACATCAAGACACCCAAGAACCCAGGTCTTTGTTACAGTCACATGAAACTTGAGTCTATCCTCTTCCCAAATTGCTCTGATCCATTGCAACTTCAGGTAACTGTTCTTCCTTTTTTAAGTTGCAGTTTCTTTGTGCTTCTTTTATGATATATATATATATACACACGCATATACATACATATCCACTTGTGATTTCGTTTCTAGCCAAACAACATTTTCTCGGATTGGAAAATTGGGGGGCGGAACTCGGAGAAGCCGCGTCAATGGCGGACTTGGTTCAGAGTTGAGATTGAGAAGAGAGAAGATGATCCAAGCAAGGTCATCGGTTTCGGTCGAGGGCAAATTCTGAAAATGGGCAAATTCTTGATGTTTGTGGGTGGATCGAGTTTGCCTCCGTCGAGTTCGATTAATGTTCATGAATAGTTCGATTAATTTCCAACATCAGATTTGTAGTTTAATTTCCAACATCCGATTTGTAGTTTGATTTTAACATCAGATTTGTAGTTCGATTAATGTTGTGAAGTTGATGATGTTGTGATGTTGATGATCCAAACGCCTAAACATCGGATGATGACGATGATGAGGAAATTATTGTTATGGTGATAATGATGTTTGATCCGAAAAAATTATTTAATCGTTATTTTGATGTTTAATCGTTATTTAAAAAATTGTTTAATCATGATGTTGTGATGTTTGACGTTGTTTTGATGATGATGTTTGATGTTGTTTCGATGACGTAATTCTAACGTTGCTAATGTTTTCACCCACATTATACGAATAATCATGACGTTGCTAATGTTTGATGTTTGATAAATAATCCTGACGTTGCTAATGTTTGATGAATAATGTTTGATGTTTGAAAAGTTTGATGTTTGAAGGGAAATCATAAAAAGGCCTATAGTAAGCTTTTTGGGAAATAGGACCTATTAGTCCAACAAAAAACTTTCAGGACTAAATGGGTTAACATTTTCAAATTTAGGATTTATTAGTGCTTTCCCCTATTTTTTTACAAATATTTTACTTTTTAGATACATCTAAGTAAAATGCATCTAAAAAAAGTAAAAAAAAAAAAATTTGTTTAAAATTTAAAAAATATTCATTAAAAACAAAAAAACACAAAAAAAATAAATAAATAAACTCAACCAAACACACTGAGTAGTTTTTTTTTTTTTGTTTTTTGGGCACATAATTTTTTTTTTTTTAGTTTTTTCAATTTGAAAGTTGATATTTTAAAGTTTTGAAAATCAAAATAAATATTAAATCATCATGTTCCTTTATAAATAATCTTAAATTATGAACAATCATTATTTTCCAATTATTAAAAATTTAATAAGGCTTGAATATCTAAAAAATCTTAGTTAGGATTTAATGAAGTATAAGTTCATAAATTAGGACTTGTGTGTAACTGCCCCTAATTTAAATTGGATTTGAATTTATATAAAACTCTACATGTAATTAAGAAAATATATACTGACTACGTAATTCTTTTAAAAACAAAAAACCTTTATAATGTGACACATAAGTGTAGAAAAAATACTACTTTTCATAATATATATATGATATGATGGGTGGTACAATGGATTTCCTTTGGGATTGCTGTTGTTGGAAACAACATTAAAGCCAAAGCATTTTGTTTTTGTTTTGCCAAAAGACTCCTTCCATAATGCAAAAAACACAAAAAGGAAGAGAGGAAAAAGAAAGAAAAAAAGACCTACAGCATAAGTTGAATGGGAAAGAGAGAAACACAAGTAAGACCTACAGCACAAGTTGAACTGTGTGGTTTGGTCACTAGTAGTTTCACTCTGGAGGTTGAAACAAAGACTAACGGTCTATGTAACACCAAAATTTGTTTGTCATATGTTGTCCACAAGGTATAAAGCTTCTTCATTTGCAGAATGCCTCAACCGGTCTGCAGCTTTTACAACCTGCATGAAATTCGCATAAGGAATTAATGGCTGTAACTGTTACGAAATGGGTCTAACAAAAAGGTGTTATACATCACTTAAATATTTTAATAAAAATTTTAGTATCCTACATTGTTTTTTTCATGTAATATGATGGGTTCTAATATTTTTTAAACATGTCACGTCCTATATGTACATATGATATTTATTACATGAATACACATCACCTTCGCGTGCAACCACATCTTGCATATAGATATGCAAATGAGAAACAAGTTCAAACAAATAAATTGGAATCCAAGACCCCTCGAGCTGAGTTCTGATACTAATTGTCCTTAAATAGTTAAAAATTGGGCCCAACAAGCACAATGCAACCCAATGTTAATTCTACAAAGCATTGATAAGATGATTTACACAAGTTGAAGACAAGATTATTTTACCTCAGCATCCCAATTAGTTCTGGCTGTTATAATCAAGAGAGTTATTGTCTGCAAGAGAACTCCAACTATCATCCCCCACCAGATACCCTGCACCAAGCCAAGTCAATATTACCATTTAATTAAATGTGAGAGAGAGAGAGAGAGAGAGAGAGAGAGAGAGAGTTACTTACAGCTGCAGCTAAGCTGGTTTTGAAGCCGAGAACACATCCAATTGGGAGACCAATAATATAGTAAGTGGCAAGATTAACATATGCCACTACACCTTGCCATCCACTCCCAATGGCCACCCCTGTAAATATTCACAAAAGGAAACAAATACAATTTTACACCACAAAATCTTAATTTCAGAACTAGAAGAAAAAAAAAAAAAAGTTAACTGACGGAATAAATTAAAATTTGAAATCAATGTAATTATGTAAGGGAGTTTGGATATGAAAAAAAGTGTGACACAGTTTCGCCAAACAAATTGTATTTTATATAATAGTATAGATAGGGCAAGAGTATGGGGATAAGTGGTTCAGTTTGGTCATTATTGAGAGAAAAATATAGTTTTTTTTATCAAAATATCGATCAAAAACTAAAATTTTGATCAATCTTATACAGTCGATTTCGTTCTACCACTTTTTCTTACATTTTAAACTAAAACTAAACTATGATGCGCTGGCAAATTCGATGAGGATTTTGGTGGGAAACAAGAAAAAAGATGGCAATTGCAAAGGGGATTGGCGAGAAAAAAGACATGATGGAGGTCCTGCGGGGGAAAAGGCCGCATGGCTGCAACAAGGCAACTCCATTGGCCAAGTATGGACAAACCCGGTCGCAAAGCAAGGCAACCAACCGAGTCTTGCACTGGCCGATGGCATCATCACGCCGCCAATCATTGAAGTTCGGATCACGGCTTGGATCAACAGAAGCAACCAAAGGTCACTTTTCTTGCAAGATCATTAGCATTTCGACGTCATTGGACAGTGCGAGATGAAAGTGTCTATTGCCATGTCTCGCACTGGCCAATGGCATCGTCACCCTGCCAATATAGACTAGGTTTTGAATTACCTGAGAGTATGGGTTGAATGCCATTGAGAAAAACAGAGATGGCAAGCAATGGGGTCAATTTGGACACGGCCTCGATAACTTCAGAGTCGCTTGTGAAGAGTTTGCTCAATTCAATCTTGAATATCAAAACAATGGCACTGAAAATTATACTGATGAGGATACTAGTCCCAGTCACTACCAACACAGAAAGCTTCGCAACCAACGGGTGCCCTCTCCCAAGTTCATTACTGACTCGAACACTGCAATTTGCATTAAAATCAAAATTTAAAAAGAAAGTAAAGTCTAAGTTACCAAACTGGCAATAAATTTAATTTACAATTTTTTTTCTTCACTGGTATATACAAAAATCCTCTTTAATTAGTTGCTTTAGTTCTTATAATGCAGTTAGATTATTGTTTATTCAAATTCACAAGAGCTTCTTTCATTCCTCAATCAATGGCAGACACAATACTTTTGTATAAAGGGTTAAAGTAAAATTGTTAGATTTTTTAGGTGTCAAACTAAAATTTACATAGATCTTTAGAGGGTTAAAATGCTAATTTAGTTTATAAATATTCAAAATTTCATGGGCTATTAAGGTTTTTGTTAAGTTTGAGAGTCAAAATAAAATTATATAGAGTTTGAGGGAGCCAAAACACTAAATACTTAAAACTGCATCCGGTTAATCAAGATTTTTTGATTAACCTCTCTATGGCCCCTCTCTATGACCGCCATTGTCTTCAACCTTTCTCAATCACTAGACTACTTTGTTGATGTTTTCCTACTAAAACGCTCACTTAACGTGCACATGGTCAACAAATCTAGAAGGAAGTATCACATTGAAACTCGCTAAAACTCTGAAGTCTTATGTGTTGAATTGGAATTATACGGATCAAAGTGGAATGTCACTCAAACAATTGAATTATTAATCTACCCTTCTTTCAATTAATTATGACATACCTGGCTGCTGCAGCAAGACCCAACATAAACTGCAGGTCCCAGTTCCAATTATTCATACTGAAAATTCATCACAATCAAAGGCTATCAGTATATATATATAACATTATTAGAAGTGAAAAATGAAACAGAAAAGATGGTGACAGACCATATGGAAATCGAGTCTAGTGAGATTGTAGCGTTGGGAAGCAAGCCTGATATAAGCACAAGGCATTGGAAGTACCATATCTCCAAACTACACATTATATAGAAGATAATAAAAGCTGTTAAAATCATGACAGAATGCAAATTAAATCCATACTCAGGGCTAGTTTGGTAAATATCCTTTTAGTAGTTTTTTTTTTTTTTTTTTTTTTTGTGACTCTTTTACTTTTTAAAGTTAAAGTTAATTGCTAAAATAATTATGCTTTTGGAAGAAGTTAAAGAAACTGTTTTTTTTAAAAAAAAATTTTAATTGGAAAAGTTCATGTGGGATTTGGAATTTTTTTTTTTAAAAGTTTAGTGAACTTCTTCTTTTGATTCTTTTTCAAATTGTTTTCAAAAACCTTTTGAACCCTTTTAGACTAGGACTAGAAAACTATTTTTTAAAAAAGTAACAATTTTTTTAAAAAAAATCATTAAATACAAAAAGTTTGCAGAAATGTGACTCGTTTTTTTATTACTTGCCATACATGAGCAAAAACCAAACAACTAAATGAGGTTGAAACCAATACTCGTTTTTTTATTACTTTTTCTCCCTTCTTTGTCACCTAAATGAGCAAAACCAAACAACTAATTTTTTTATTGTTTAAATAATCAAAAATAACTTTTTTAGCAAAAACCAAACAAAGCCACTGAGAGAGAGAGACGGGGAGAGAGAGAGAGAGAGAGCAGTGGACATATATATACCACAACATAACAGCAGAAGCAACAGTGAGCTTGAAATAAGGCCAAATCCCTCTAAAAGCTTTCATAGAGAAACCAGTCCAAGTTTCCTTACAAGATGGGCTGAACAGAATGTAAAGCCCTTGTATTATCACCAAAAACCACCATGAAAGACTCAGTGTAAGTGCAGCCCCAATCAACCCATAATCCAACACATACACCACTAGCCAAGTTAGCAAAATGTGCAACAAAAACACCCCAACTGCTATATATGCCAAAGGGTTCACAATGTTTTGTGCTTGAAGGAACCTTTGCATTGGGCAACTTATCGCAAATGCGAATAGTTGGGGTATCAATCCGCGTGCAAAAATTTGACCCACTTCGGCTATGCTATCCGTTTGGCCTATTGCTTTCAGGATAGGGCCCGAGAACCAGTATAGGAATGTCAGGAGAATGGCCGCTCCAATGTGGAGGATCACCGCTCTTTGTAATATTATACCCATTGCTCTGTATTTTTTAGCTCCATAGGCTTGACCACAAACAGTTTGGACTGCGCTTGCCATGCCTAACTGCATTTTGTTGGTTTGAGAAGAAATTAAGGATAGCATTTAGTGGCGGAGTGAGAAATTTCACATAGGGAGTATGTATTTGTCATGATCTTGATTTTTATTTTTTCATAATCAACAACAATGAGATAAGCACAAAAACTTAAAATGTATATTGTCGTTTGGGAATTGACTATTTTAATTTTGCCTATTTGGTAACATTTACGTTTTCAGTTTATATTTACAAAAATTTTATAAACTAGTTTTTGTTTATTTTTAGAAAAACATAAACTACAAACGCGTTTGGTTTAAACAAAATATTTAAAAAAATTTAAAAATAAAAAAAGAATGAGAAATGGCAAGTGGTGGCGACGGAAAACGGTGGTAGAAAATGATGGCGGGTGGTGGTGGCGGAAAACGGTGGTAGAAAATGGTCGCAGGTGGTGGGTGATAGTGGTAGAAGACAGTGGTGGAAAGTGGTGGCAAGTAGCGGGTGGGTGGGTGGTGGTGGCGGAAGACGGTGGTGGAAAGTGGTGGCAAATGGCGGGTGGGTGGTGGTGGCGGGTGGTGGGTGGTAGCGAGTGGGTGGTGGTGGCGGGTGGTAGATGGTGGGTGGTGGTGGCAAGTGGGTGGGTGGTGGGTGGGTAGTGGTGGTGGCGGGTGGTGAATGGTGGTGGTAGGTGGGTGGTGGTGGTGGTGGTGGCAGGTGGTGGGTGGTGGTGGCAAGTAGGTTGCGAGTGGGTGGTGGGTGATGGTGGTGGTGGTGGTGGGTGGTGGGTGATGGTGGTGGTGGTGGGTAGTGGTGGCAGGTGGGTGGTGAGTGGTGGTGGCGAGTAGGTGGCGGGTGGTGGTGGCGGGCGGATGGATAGTAGTGGCGGGTGGTAGGTGGTAGCAGGTTGGTGGTGGTGGTGGTGGTGGCGGCCGGGAGGGGGTGGGTGGTGGTGGCGAGTGGGTGGTGGTGGTGATGGTGGTGGCGGGTGGTAGGTGGTCGTAGCAGGTGGGTAGTGGGTGATGGTGGTGGTGAGTGGTGGGTGGTGGTGGCGGGTGGGTGGCAGGTAAGTGGTGAGTGGTGGTGGTGGTAGTGGTGGTGGCAGGGGATAGGTGGTGGTGGTAGCGGGAGTGGTGGGTGGTAGGTGGTGGTGGCAGGTGGGTGATGGTGGTGGTGGTAGTGGTGGTGGTGGTGGTGGTGGGTGGGTGGCAGGTGAGTGGTGGGTGGTGGTGACAGGTGGGTGGTGAGTGATAGTGGCAGGTGGTAGTGAGGGGTGGGTGGTGGGTGGTGGTGGTGGAAGACGGTGGTAGAAAATGGTAGCGGGTGGTAGGTGGTCGTAGCAGGTGGGTGGCGGGTGGGTGATGGTGGTGGTGGTGATGGGTGGTGGTGGCAGGTGGGTGGTGAGTGATGGTGGGGGGTGGGTGGTGGTGGAAGACGGTGGTGGAAAATGGTGGCGGGTGGTGGCTAGTGTTGGGTGGTAAAAAAAAAAATACTCAAAACGTAAAATCATTTTTTGAGTTTACATTTTTTGGCCAAATTTATAAACTGAGACTATTGATTTATAAATCAAAAATTTATCAAATAAGTTTTTATTTGAGTTTTTAAAATTTTTGTAAATATAAACTGAAAACTGAAAACGTAAGTATTATCAAACACTACCTTAACTTTTTGGCTAAAAAATTCACTTGTCAAACAAATTAACAATTCTAGGAACAGTAATTTTTTTTTTTTTTCTCAACAAATATTAAAATTCAAGTATATTCCAAATCAGTTTGACAGAACAATCAAACACATGTCCATGTCAAATGAGAGAGCTTATATTTTTTTTCTAAAAATAAGATGGCAATTTTGAAAAATTGCAGTTACTCTTTTCAAATTTTAAAATCCTAAATGTATTTAAATGATTTAATGTGAACACTTGTATAATTTTATAGTAGATACTCCTTATAAAAATAATTTTTTTTTAAGTGATTTATTGACTAAAATAACACTTTTCCAAATGAATCTTTAAAAAGTCAGGAATCAAATAGATAGGAGGTAAATTACAGAAACCTATAATTCTTTCATTTGTGTAGTGGTTTATGCTTTGGTTTTGTAAAATTGAGACAAACACTTAACAGACAAACATACATAGAAAACAAGCAGTCAATAACAGAGAATTGATGAATTGTAAAAGAGAGTAAAAAAACAGATATATATATATAGCTATACCATGATTCCATAAGCAAGACCTTGAATTCCAACACTGGCAATGGAAGCTCCAGCGAGCTCTAAAGCACCAAGATGACCGGTAAACATCTGAGTAACAAAACAGAGCATGTAATTGAAAATGGAGACGATGATGGATGAGCCCGAAAGCAGCCATAGCAGCCTCGATTCCCAACACACGAGGCGAAGGTACCACCGGATCGGCACGGGCTTATTTGTTAGTAAAAACTCTTCCACCGCAATCGACGTCAAGTCCGGAATCCGAGCATGCGAGTCAAGTCCTACTAGCAGCGTCCCATATTCTTCTTCGTAACTTCCCATGCTTCGCTGTCAATATGATCAAACGCCCTGCTGCTAGCGTCACTCAACTCCACTCGCTTTTTAGCACTTGTAGTGATGATAAATATAAAATAAAATAAGATTTTTAAAAATCAAACTATGGCTAGTAAGTGATGTGTGAGAAGGATATATATATATTATATATTCATGTGTTGGAGACTATCACTCTGCGGGATCGGTTGGTGAGAGAGAGAGAGAGAGAGACAGAGAGAGAGAGACAGAGGAGTTTGTTTGAATTGGAGAAATATTAGACCAAGAATAGTAGATAAAAGACCAAGAATAGTAGATAGAACTACCAAATGTTGTTGGGCCATTGCACTGTGTTTATTAGCTAACACCAACCATTACAAAAAGAAAAAAATTAAGGTTTTGAAAATTAAAATTTAAGAAAAATTTATTTTCACATACTTACTTATCTCGATGTACATTTTTAATGAAATTGGATAATTCTACTTACACTACTACTTCACCTCTTTACACATTCCGTATCATTTTTTTTTTCTTTCAGTTTTATCTATGTGTGAAATTACTTTTAAAAACAAAATACTCAAATTAAATATATTTTATTATCTTCTTACACCCCTTAGTCTTCAATCCCTACTCTCCTTTTTACTTTCTCAATTTTTATTTTCTCTTACACACCTCTTTTCAAAAAGTGAGAATCATAGTGTTTTAATCATCAAATAAAGTAATGGATGAAGAAATGGTGATGAAGAACCATCAAAAAAGTGAAATTGTGAGTTTTTTTTATTTGTTTGGTAGGTTTTTGTTTCGTTTTTCTAGACTATTCTTCAACTTTTGTTCGGTGTTTCGAAATCGAACAAAATAAAATAATCCGGCATCACATTGCCGAACAAAAAATATAAATCCCATAGCCTAATGCCAAATAAAAGATACATTTCTAGTAACCTAAGGCCGAATTTTTTAAATTTGTTCGGCTACTCATTACCATGTATTTTCAATTTTATTTTTTTATATTTTATATTTTTTTACTTGGAAGGATTATACTTATACTCATTGCAACAACGCAAGTATTGCATTATTAGTGGATTCCAGTCAAAAATTCATTACGACGAGATTTTCTAAGTGTTTTTATGAATACAATTTTTTCTTATTTTTAATTTGTATTAAGTTTTATTAATAATTTGACGTATAAATGTATTTATTATGTTTAAATTTTTAATAGTCGTCAAGCACTAATTAAATGGGTTTCTAACGTTGGGAAGAAAACTGGATTTGTCATTGTTATAATGACATCAAATGCGGGAGGTAATGGCAGAAAACCAAGACTTACACTCGCTTGTGAAAGAAGTGGTTATTATAGAGACAACAGGAAGACAGGAAGATCAAGGAAGAACGATTGAGGTTGACAAGTTCTAAAAAGTGTGGATATCCATTTCTATTAAAAGGGAAAAAATTACCTACAAATGATAAGTGGATGTTGCATGTCTTATGCGAAGTGTATAATCATCCGCCTGCTGAACATATTGAAGGGCACTCATTTGCTAACAGATTATCTAAAGAGGAAATATCTTTCTTAGTTGACATATCAAAGAGTATAGTGCGATCAAAAGAGATATTGACTATATTAAAACGAAGAGATATTGGTTAAATCAAATCGTATCTGTTACTTCGAATAATTTCTGGAAAAGTTGAGACCATATATCCGTCACATAAAAGATGTACAAGCATATGGCAATTGTGATTTCAAGGCAATAGCTGGATTGATTGGTTTAGGTGAAGATGATTGGCAATAAATTAGGCGAAACTTATTGACTGAGCTGCATTTGAATGTAGTGCACTACGTGCAATTATTTGGTTCACAAGAAAGGGTTGATGACCTTACCTCTATCTTATCCTACTTTGAACCTGGCCCTGCATTTAATCATTGGATGACTATGCCCGACATGGGCCATTTGATAGCATCATACTACCGAGTCACACTTTATCATTTATCCACACAACAATGCTTGACATTTCTACCACTTAGAGTAGTACCGATTGCAACACCTGATCGAAGAGATATCTGCATAGGATTTATAAATGGAAACCATTTTATGTAGGTAATTACCGAGCCTACTTTGATGATTACCATGTCTTATTTTGTAATTCTACTTATTGATTTCTTTGTTATATGTTTATTTGCAACCTGGTCATCTAGTACCTCCGATAGCAAATAATTGGATTCGTTTTCATCACCCATGTGCTAGTGGATGGGAGAAAGCATATACTATCCGTATTCATCAATTTCGTACTCTTGTCAGCCCTGATGTAGTAATTGTTATCCCTGATGTAGTAACTACCGAAACTATCCATATAGACGAATTGTGATAACATGTGATACAAACAATGACAGATTTTATGGATGCTTTTATGGATATTCATACACTGATTTTTTAATGAATAATTTTATGGATACGTGTTTGATTTATGGATATTTGAAGGAAAAAGTAAATCTTTCAATGTACAATGACAAGTACCTAGAAAAATCTATTATAGTTTGGCAACATGACACTAGAGTAATCCAATTTGTATAGCAATGCATCACTAAATAGGCACTTCACAACTAACCAGAATTATCATCCAATCAAACAGTAACGTATTGCTAGGAAAAAAAAGTTTGTCTAGTAACATGGCACCGAATGAATTCAAATTTGTTAGCATTGTATTACCGAACAAGTCCAAATTTTTGTTTGGAAGAAAGTGGCATTGTAATTGTATAGCAACAAAACACTAGACAAACCTATTTTTCCCAGCAACATAATATCGAAAGAATGTAAATTGTCTAATACTGTGTAACCAAATAGACACTTCACTATGGGCTCCACTGAACCCTTCGTCTTCCCTGTTTTCTCTTTTCCTGCTGCTTCTCTTTTTTCCCTCAAAAAATTGGTAGTGTAAAGAGATGAAATAGTTAATTTAGGGTTAGTTTTGGTAATATATTAGGGGTGTAATGAGAATTACATTTTTTTTTAGTAGTGTAATGAGATAGAAGGTGTAAAGAGGTAAAATAGTAGTGTAGGTAAAATCACTCAATCAAATTTCATTTTAATAACAATTATAGCCTAAAATAAAATGAGCATAATGGACATCAAAACCTTAACCAACTCATTCTCATCTCGCTGAAACCACACCATTCAAGCAAGCCCCAAACAACAGTAGGTTATGGATGTTGCAGAAATCTCCATCATTTTCAGGGAATAGTGCACCGAACGAATCCAAATCGAAGGGCTATCTTTTCGTAACACAAAAACAAGTTTTGTTAACATTGTTGTACACTTTTTCTCACTTAGATTTTCCATTCACTTTCTCCATCTCTTCTCTGCAACTTTTTAGGTTACTTTTATAGCTGAAAAAATGTTAACACACTGACATTGTTTATCCAAAATCGTGGTATGCTAGTATCCATAGAACAGTAGGTTATGGATATCAACAATCTTATACTAGCAAAATCATTGTAATTAATTTGGCCCAGTTTCATGATGATAATGGTAAAGAAATGGAAAGCCCTTAGGTTATGATATCAGAAGCCATAAATTATGGGGTTCCGATGCTTGAAGCTCCAAAGATGGGAAAAATTAGGGCTATGAATGTTAAAAAAATACAGATTCGTAGATAAAGTTGAATTGGGTGTGTGTTTTGGTGAAAAGTGTGTGTACAGTATTTGAATTAAGGGTTATAATTGGAATATGTGGTGTGTGGAATGAGACAAATAATATCTAATCAAATTCATAAGTGTGTGCATTAAGAAATGATGTGCACTGAGGTACGTATGTGTGTGGTAATAGAATTTTTTCAAAATTTAGGGACAATTATTTTTTAGGGACCAAATATTTTTGTTGCAAAAAATGTCATTATTATATTTTTAATAACGAAAATTTGACATTAGTGATGAATTATTATCCTTTTGGGACCAAATTTTTGTCTCAAAAAATAAACTATTTTGAAACCAAACTATTTTATCCCTAAAAATCTATTTATTACTAAAAGTCTTATTTTTTACTTTTCAAGACGACATTTTAGCGACTATCTTCATGATGAAAGAAATTGATCCCTAAATATCTTTTGCAACAAAATTTTCACTTTTAAAAATCAAAACATTTGATTTCTAAATTTCTTATATGTTGTAACCTAAATGATTGCTTTTAACCCGTCAAAATTGTCATTGTTAACAACTCATCTCATATTGAAATCATTTTCATTAGTTTTAATAACTTTTTTTTATTTTAAATGTGAAATAATAATAAGTTTACATAATTATTTGACAATTTCATTTGAAATAATAATAAGATGGATTGATTGCATTCAATATGGTGAGGCCATGAACATAACCAAGGTGTCCTACTACATGCTGTAAATTTTGATGTTATGTAAATGTGTGGTACAATGGATTTCCTTTAGGATTGATATCATGTTTAAAATGATGGAATCAAATGAAATGGAAATAAAATGAGAATGAGAATGGAATATAAGGTTGAATAGAATGGAATGTCCATTCCCATTCCATTATTTGGTTGCCAATATGAAATGACAATAGGATTGTGGAGGCATATTTTGTGAATGACAACACGTGGCCAAGGTGACACCGAAGTGTCAGCCGAGGTGCTACGTGTCATGGTCATGGTGCCTAGGTGATCTTGGCTAGGCCGAGGTTATCTGCGGAGATACTGGAATCCCAGATGAACGGATAAGAGACAAGAGTCCTAGAATGGGGAAGGACCTCAATCTGGATAAAGATAAAGCTCTTAGGGAGTTTATCTCTATCTGGCTAAGAGTCCTAGATGAGCATTGAGCCAGAGTCCAAGAGAAGGTAGGCTTCTACAGGGATCAAGTTAGTGCTAGCTATAAAAGTAAGGTACCCTTGTGGGTCTAAGGTACATTTTTTATATTCTGGCTAGTGAGTTAAGCACTAATTGCTATCTTTGAGAGATAACCGAGTATTGACTTGATCGTCGGAGTGCCCCCGGGTGGACGAACCACCGCCGGAGTCTTATCTTTCTGTAGCAGGTTGTTCAGGCGAGATCTATTCTACTGGTGCTCTCCAGCTGGGTACCTGTTTGACAGTGTGGTCAAAAATCAGCACGCACAATTTGGCGCCGTCTGTGGGAATCGTAAGAAGAATAGATGGCCAACGACGGGCAGAAAGAAAGAATTTGAGGCGACATCTCTAGTGAGAGTGGTAAAAATGCCGAACCTAACGTAGAGGAGGACAACTGTAACGAAGAACCTCGGGATAAGAATCCCGGAGAGAAAGACGTCGGCCAAGAGGGAGACGTACCGAAGAAAGCGTATCAAGGCAAGTATTACAACGAAAGCGACCTCCAGGTATGAAAAGATAGATGCCTGAGGAGGGATGGCAAGATGAAGGGAATGGCAAACAAATTGGCAGACCTGCAATCGGTCGTCAATTTCATGATGCAAAACAACATCATGCAGCCACCATTCCCATTGGAGGACACGCCGATTCCAGTGACTAAGAAAGATGCCCAAAATGGGGAGCAAAAAGTAATCCCCGCACTCCCTCAACATGACAGGGGAAGGAAGCATTCGCATCAGCCTTCACGGGAGATCGGGCGAGGAGAATCGATGAGAGGGGAGTCTCAAAAGACACATCGTGCCAAAGAAGCCTACACCAAAGAACATCGGCATGTTCAAGGGAAGGAGCTTTGTTTCGACACGATTAATGGAAGGAGGTCCAAGAGGACTCATAACGACATCAGGAGTAGCGTACCAAAAAGGCTGAAATCCATTGACAACCGAGCTCTTGGACGGACTAAGGAGGATTTTAAGGATTACCTCCAGAGGAAGCAACAAGATGCCGAGGTAACATCTCTAATCAAGCCAAGAACGCCGTTTTCGGTAGAATTGACAAATTTGAGACCCCGAAAAGGTTCCACATACCGAGATTCCAAATCTACGACGGTAAGTCTGATCCCAACTTCCATGTCGACTTATACTTGAACTCGATGGCACTATACACCGGGAACGAGTCGTTGCTCCGCAAGGTGTTTCCCTCATCCTTTGGGGAAATCGCATCAGATTGGTTTCACAAGTTGCCAATTGGAATTGTGAAAAGCTGGGAAGGCCTGACCGAGATGTTTGTGGCCAGGTTTGTTACAAACAAATTGCAGCCGTTGAGGGTAGACTCCCTGATGGCTTTGAGAATTGGCGAGGATAAAAGCTTCAGGACTTATGCCAAGAGGTATTATGAGATGTTTAACCGAATACCAGGGTGCAACCAAGAGGTGGCGGTCGTGTCTTTTAAGAACGGCTTGAATGACGACTGTCTGCTTCGAAAGTCACTGGCAAAGACATTGCCAAAAACTATGGAGGAACTTATGGCCAGGATCGAGAAATACGCGAAAGCGGAGGAAGACACGCCAAGGACAAAGGCGTCAAAACAAGAGAAAATGAACAAATCGCCGAAGCGAGACCAAGGTAATACAAATTTTAATAGACAAGAAACAGGACTAAAGGTTTCACAAGCAGTCATTACAGTGTTCCGGATCCCGGTTTACAAAGTCTTGGAAAGAATCAGGAACCAGCCTTACTATAGAGCACCAGAGAGGATCCCTGGCGAATTTATGGGAAAAAGCCTGGGGAAGCATTGTGCCTATCACAATGAGAATGGGCACCTGACTCAGGGGTGCAAAGCCCTAAAGACACATTTGGAAGACCTTGTGAGACAAGGTCACTTAAGGGACCTGGTAGACGAGGCCAGAACAAGGGAAGAACAAGCAAGGCTGCCCCAGGCACTGGCAGCACCACCTCCACCAGCACCACAACCGCCAGCAAACGGACCATGTGAACGTCCCATCCTAACATGTTTTAACCATGTGAACGTCCCATCCTAACACGTTTCACGTGAAAGGAGCAAAGGTAAATTTGAAGTCCAAACGCGTCTCACGCGAGTGAAAGAATAGTAGAATGATTTCTTGCTGACAAGGGGTAATCTCTACATGTAGAAGCCACACAAGCCACTTTTCTTGCTGATCATATTCACAACTTTCCCTATTCTCCAAAGGGGTGGCAGACTAGGTTGGTTCAGTATCCAAAATTGAGACGCATACACGCTAACTCAACCTATGGGGTTGCCATACAGATTTCAAGCCAGGGATACATCCCTAGGTATTTAAACCAAACTTTAGTGTCCGAAATTCCAAACCTTTTGCGTTCTAGGCATCGCCATTCAAGCTCTAGTTTCCACCATTGCAATTGGTCTCCTAGGAACTCATCGTAAACATAGCCCAGATTTATTATGTTCTTCGTGTTCTTCGAACTCTTACTTTCAACTCACAGTTCAAAGGCCTTGAGGGTAACCTCTACATATAGCAGCCACGGATGCCACTTTTCTTCCTGATCATATTCACAACTTTCCCTATTCTCCAACGAGGTGACAGACTAGGTTGGTTCGGTATCCAGAATTGAGGCGCATACATGCTACCTCAACCTATGGGGCTGCCATACAGATTTCAAGCCGGGGATACACCCCTGGGTATTTAAACCAGACTTTAGTCTAGGAAATTCCAAACCTTTTGTGTTCTAGGCATCGCCATTCGAACTCTAGTTTCCACCGTCGCAGTTGGTTTCTTAGGAACTCATTGTAAACACAGCCAAGATAGCTATACCAGACCGCCTGAAGTCGTTCGGGCACGACAAATACCAAAGGAATTGCATCTCTAGAGGATTTAAGGTCCCCTAGACCCTTGCAGTCGTTCGGGCACGACAAACACCAAAGGAATTGTACCTTCAGAGGATTTAAGGTCTCCTAGACCCGAAAAAGAACACCAGGAGCACTTGCTGTTTTTAACAGATTGGGTGGTGTGAACAGACAGGCGCACCTGCTGTTTTTAACCGATTTGGATGGTGTGAACAGACAGGCGTACTGCTGTTTTTAACCGATGGAATGGCCACGGATGCCGCTTTGCTTCCTGATCATATTTACAACTTTCCCTATTCTCCAACGGGGTGACAAACTAGGTTAATTTAGTATCCAGAATTGAGGCGTATACACGCTACCTCGACCTATGGGGCTGCCATACAGATTTCAAGTCGGGAATACACCCTTGGGTATTTAAACCAGACTTTAGTCTCGGAAATTCCAAACCTTTTGCGTTCTAGGCATCGCCATTCGAACTCTAGTTTTCACCGTCACAATTGGTCTCCTACGAACTCATTGCAAACACAACCAAGATAATGCACACAGATATTTACATACAGACAAAAGACAGATATGTACATATGGTATACATATACAAATACAAACAAAATACACAACGTATACGGACAGACAGAGATATACGACATAGATATATACGGACCTATACACAGACATAGATGGACATATACATAAATATATACGGTATACACATAAACAAACACGGATATATACACAGATGGAGAATATTCTGTTTACGACCATCAGTAGGAAGATGCCGCTACTAAGATGGCATATTCCGTTTGCTGACGTCAACGCACGTACGCAAAACAAGCAAAATGAAAAAACACAAAATGCATGGGCACAGGGTTCGAATCCCTGGCCTCCAAGTCCTCAACCATTGAGCCACGCCACTCTTATGACAAAATATTCAAACAAATATATATATATAGGTATATGCGACATATATGCATAAAACCAAAACAAAACAAAAGAAACTCTCAGTGGGGTTCGAACCCCTGATCTCGGGCTCAGCCTTTCAGCCTTCAACCACTAAGCCACACCACTCTTGTGACCAAATGTTCAAATAAATATCTATATTACATAGCTATACAATATATATACATACATGCATACACAACTCTCCCGCGTTTCTCTCTTTTTTGATAACCGCGTCTGACACGCGGCCTGCTTTTGCGTCACTGGCCAACAAAAGTAGGCCTCGATTTGCAGGCTCGCCTCGGCTCTCTCCCTCTTTATCTTCTTCTCTTTCGCCATCTTCTTCTTAATTAGTCTTCTCTGTCTTTATCTTCACCATTCTCTTCCATCTCCTTCATCTTCTCATCTTCCGTTTTCTTCTTCCTCGAGAGACAGAATAGAGAGACTCTGAGACTCTTTTATTTTACACCTCTCACCACACATCCATGGCTTCCTCATCCCGTCCCCTCACTCTATTTCTGTCACGACCCAAACCCGCCCCTATGGGTTTAGCACCGTAACCGGCCAGTAATCCGAGATTACCGAAGGTCTGCTTAACAGTAGAACAGTAAAACAGAGTACAGGGGCTGGCGGAAGCCAAAACAATAAATAAACAATGTCCAATGAGCTGTGATAGTCTGTATGCAAAGAGACTTTCATGCATATGTACAGTCAGTGACAAAACAGTATGCACAATATTTACAATCATTCAGTACAGGGACTTAATCCCTATTAGACAGTACAGTACGGTGCTATTAGTCTATGCAGTAATACAAAACAGATACAGAGACAGACGGGGGAAAATTAAAACACCCCAAAGCCATAGCTTGGCAGGCTCGGAACCTCGCAGTGAGGCACAGTGGTTGGCTTGACAAAACTGGAGTTTACCCCGACTCTCCTAGCATTGGTCTAGTGCCTGTACACCTACATATATATATATAAGCAGTGAGCTAAAGCCCAGTGAATAACATAATGCGTAAAGAGGTTAAGAATGAATGTCCTTACAGTAATGAAAACAGTTCATTAAATCAGTATTTCAGTTGTTCAGTCATAACCGTCATATGTGGTACATCCGTTAGCATAGCAGTACAGTAAACAGTAGGTCTTAAAGACCGAACAGTAAATGATGGCCATCAATCAGTAAACAGTAGTGGTTCCAACAAGGGAACCGACAAAGATCTCTGTAATAGTAACAGTCAGTAACAGTAGTTGCTAAGGATGCCACAATACAGTTCAGAATATAGGACATACATTCATTCAATTAACAGTTTCAGTTCAGAAAGCAGTTCAGTTAAACAGTCAGAAATATTCACAGTTGAACATATCTTTACACAATTGTTACTCACAGAGTTCTGGGCTACAATTAAGCTAGAGCGCGTCTCCCAATGCCAACCCTACACAGTTACAAATTGAACACACACTAAGCTACACAGTTGGGAAAGATAATAACTTAATCCCTAGTTTGCCTCGGTGTGTTCTACATCTATATCCTCTTTAAGATGTCTTAAATATGCCCTAGGAATGCCTAGGATGGAAAGAGGATGCCAAGATGCACTTTAAATGCAGTTTCAGAATTTTCAGAAAAACAGAGTCCTGCTCAAGCGTAGGCTTCTCCGCTCGAGCGTACAGGCAGACAAAGGAATCCGCTCGAGCGTAGACTTCCCCGCTCGAGCGGTCTGCAAAACAGGGCAAAAGTACTGGATGTGCGAAAATCACGCTCGATGGGCGCTCGATAGCTGCTCGAGCGTAAGACATAAGGTCCCGCTCGAGCGTCAATTACCCCGCTCGAGCGGACATCAAAACAGTGCAAAGTACTGGATGCTCGAATTCCCCGCTCGAGCGCCACTTTCCCCGCTCGAGCGGGAGTGCAAAATCTGGAAAACCCAAATTGCACCTTCAAGCTTAAAACCAAGTTCTAATGCACTAAAATCGATCCTCTTGGGCTAAATTTCTGGAAAACATTCATAAACACATAGAATAACATGTTTCAAAACTCAAGTTGTAAAATCAAAGCCCAAGGGTAGATTAATTAAATCCAATTTCAAACCAATTTTCAAGAATTTGATCCAAACATGACATGCATGACTTTAAATCAATTCAAAGCTTCAAAACATGCTCTAATGAGCCAATTCCTTTCAAAACAAGATGAAATCATGGTCTTAAACATAAATATGAGCATGCATGTAACATTTACCATGAAATCAACTCACCACTCAACAATTCAAACATGCATGCATGGAATGAGCTATAATTCAACATTATTGAACCAATTCTTGACTTAACTCTATAAACTACCATGATCCATGCACAAACTAACTTGAATCCATGAACAAGAAGATGTAGATTCTACCTTAAGTCTCCAAACACAAGAATAGAAGCTCAATTGATGAAGAACTCTTCCAATCATCTCAATTTCCAAGCATTACAAGATGAATTCACTCTAGTCTCCTACTCTCTCTCTCTATGTCGGTTTGAACACAAGAATTTGGCTGATAAAAGTGTTTTGTTGAATGAATGCTAAGGCTCACATGTCTCTAGGTAGTGGGCCACTAAAGTGGCAAAGTTGTAATTAAAGCCAATTATGTAATTTATCAATATTGATCCAATTTCATCATACCAATTCACATTTTAGATAAATATGCCATAAAATCATATAAATTCTAATGATCGTAAAACGTCAATCAATTCCTGATTCGGCCGCCGATAAGGCCTTCAATTAGCAGTTTAGACCCAATGACATGAACAGATCAATTAACAATCAAACAGATAGAAAATGCATTTAAACAGATATACTCAATCAATTCAGTTCCAGGTTTCAGTCAGTCAGTTCAGTATTTCAATCAGTTCAATTATCAGTCATAATCAGCCTCAGTTTAGCAGTAATCAGTAATTAATCGGTAATTAGTGACGAGGGGTGTTACAGTTTCCAGACCTAAATGATCCCATAAACTCTTCTGGTTCGGGGCCGAGTGCCCCTACTCCCACTCTTCCCATCATTCCTCTTCCTGACCTTCCTATGCTGTCGATTGAGCAAATCATGGCTGCTCAATCCGACATAGAAGCCAACCACTTTACATTGAAGTCCTGCATGGAGACAGTGGCGGCGGTCACTAACTTGTCTCACCGACTACAGGCCAGAACGAGCGAAGTACACCAAGTCAACGCCCAACTCACCCTGCTGCAGCGCATGTACAAAGATGCGCGAGCAGAGATTTGTGCATTGAAGGCTGAGAACAAGGAGCTGAAACGGCAGGCCACCTCCGTGGCCCGATTTGGAGTGCCTTCTTACTTCGCCTTTGATAGTCGGCGAGGGGCCGACTCTCTCGGCGGAAGCACTGGGGTAGGGCCCCCGAAGGTCTCTGACGACAAAAAGAGGAAGAGCTCGCTGGGAGCGCCGAGTAAGTGAAGTCGGCGCGTGGCCGTCACTGGAAACGAAACAAGAGATCTCTCTCTCTCTTTATGTTTTTTTTTTTTTTTCTTCTTCTTCTTTTTTTCTAGGCTTGTTGTTTTTCTTTTTTTTGTATATATGGGTTTGTTTTTTTTTTCTTTTTCTGTTGTTTGGAGTGGGCAAGCATAGCTTTGACTCCCCTTCTTTTTTTTTTTTTCTTTTTTTTTTGTCTCTATAATCGGGGATATCATCCCCTAACTGTAATAAAAATCATGTTCTCTTTTTTCTTTGTTTACACATCAATGGCGTGACTGGCATATCACTTTGAGCTTGAAAACAATTTGTTTGATTGAATTTGAGAATGATTGAATTTTGAACTCTGAATTGGACATTGACTCTATACTGACCTGAATCAACGAATGACCTAACGAACTAAAAAACGAAGCAAATCAATCCAAACACACTTATATAGACTGACTAGTATGAATACACTGACTGGTATAAAAAGAACACACTTATATACACTGATTGGTATGAATACCCTGACTAGTATGAATACATTGAATAGTTGACTCGAGCGGTGGAAAAGACAGAATCTTTGACTCGACTATGCCCCTAGTTCATTGACTTGACTTTTTTTTTTTTTTCTCTTGATTTTTTATAAAATTGTTTTGATCAACATGAGAGTTAGATTAGCATACTTATTATATTTTCTGTTTTGAAATCATGTAAGCTAAGTTGTGAGCACTGAAAATTTTCCTTTTTCAAATCCAAAGAATGGTCCAAGTTTTGCAAAAATGGAACAATTTTCGAGAAAAATTAGTCAGCTTCATTCAAATTAATCAAAACCTATTTTTGCAAATGGCCACTACTCAACTAACATAGAATCAACCATTGGGGTGCATAGTCCCAAGCCAGATAATCAATGGTGATATCCGAACCAAGCCAATCCAAACCGAATGAAGCCGAGTAGAACCGAACCGAACTGCCGAACCGAACCAAACTGAACCAAGTTGAATCGAACCAACTAAACTGAGCAGAACGAAAATACTCCAATCAAACATGGATAGAACAACCAAGTCGACTAAAGATATACCAATCAAACATGGACGAGATGAATGAGTTGAAAAATTATTAGGGCCGAACTTCGAGATGAAGCTACCTACGTATCCCAAAGATAGAAATCAGGCCATCGTAGTTCCGGCTAAGGTTCACTCGGGTATTGACACTCTCCTTTTGTGCTCTAACTTTTGCCAAAACCGCCCTTTCGGGTTTTCAACCTTGCGAGCTTTTCATTTTGTTCATTTCATTTTTTTTTATTTCTTTTGAGTTTCTATTTTTTTGTTTTTCTACTCTAACTTTTGTCTGGGTCGCCCTTCTGGGTTTTCAGCCCAGCGAGCCTCTCAAGGGTTACTTTCTTTTTAACTTGTCCATGTTGATTGGGTGTGAAATCTCTAGGCCATCTATAAGAACGACTGCTACACTTTACCAGTAGATATGATGATGTAGGGACTAGATTAATTGGGTCTGAATTTGCCCCTAGTGTTGCCCCTAGTGTAGTGGATAAGAACTCGACTGTCCCTCAATAATAAAATTCATTCTCTCAAATTCTGGGTTTTGCCTTTCTGGGCGGTCTTCACTGGGAAACGATTCTGTTTTAACTCTTTGATCACATCCAACCTTTTGCCCCTAGTTCAAGGGTTGCTTCAAATCTAAATCACATCTGACCTTCTTGCCCCTAGTTCGAGGGTTGCTTCCAATCCGAATCACAGACCCTACATAGTTCTGGCTAAGGTTCACTCGGGTATTGACACTCTCCTTTTACGCTCTAACTTTTGCCAAAGCGCCCTTTAGGGTTTTCAACCTTGCGAGCTTTTCATTTTTCTTTTTTTTTTTCTTTTTTTTGTGCTCTAACTTTTGCTTGGGTCGCCCTTCTGGGTTTTTGACCCAGCGAGTCTCTCAAGGGTGGTACCTTATTGCCCCTAGTTCAAGGGCTGCCTCCATTTCAGCTATGCAAGCGTCACACTTTTGCCCCTAGTTCAAAGGTTGTTTCAAATCTGAATCACATTCGACCTTATTGCCCCTAGTTAAAGGGTTGCCTCCATTTGAATCACATCATGGCCCCTAGTTCAAGGACTATTTCTAATTCGGCTACGCAGGCCTTACACTTTGATTGATCATTGAATACTTCGAATCAAGGTTTGAAAGCTAAGGAGGTCGGACGTCGAGTCAAGAGAGATCCTATGCTGTATAATCAATTCCAGGCATGGCTTCGTAGGACCACGCAAAAATAGTTTTTGAAATCTTTTCACAAAGTGACTAATCACTCGTACTCTTACGAAGACAAGACAGAACCAATTTGGACCAAGCCAGAATCCTTCTCAGTACCCACATTAACAAAAATGATTTTATTCATCAAAGGCTTAGCGCACCTCTCTTCCTCTCAATTGATCAAAATTTGCAAATCCCGAGGAAATTCTTCCTCTTTGTTTTTATCAGAGTTTTGGAAAAAGTTTTGAAAAACTTTGGTCAATGCAATAATTTAAAGGCACAGAGAAGTAAGCAGACTGTATGGCATTTTTTTTTTTTTTTTTTGAAAAGAGACTATGACTCAGCAATGACAACAGACTCAAAAGAAAATGACAAAGAAGACCTAGACAGGACAGAAATGTCTAGGTTAGCACTCTCGAAATCAACAGACTCTGACTCACTAGAATGACTCGAGCATGATCCCAACTCTACAACTTGGTGGAATCAAACTTAGACTCAATACTCCATTCAAAACTCAGAATAAAACCATTCTCAAATTGCCAGTCAACATGTGGGCCATCCACAATATTTAAAATAAAGTCCGTGCAATTAACAGGTGGTCACTCCCTAATCACAGAGATGATCAGATACCCTACAAGTTCTATTTATTTACAATGGTCGACTTTGTGGGATATCGAAGTTTTTTTTTTTTTTTTTTTTTTGATTTTATGTTTTTGTTATTTTTTTGTTTTTGAAGTAATGGTGCTAAACTGAACAGCCTGAACCACTCATTCGAATTTGAGAACCCCTGTATAAATCCAAAACATTGCACATAAAGCAGGAAAGAGAACAAACACCCCTAAGGAGGGTAGGGTTATCCTGTCCTAGCTTAAAATGATCAAGGGTTTCAGTATTCAAACAAGTGGTATCATACATCCTAGAAATGGGAAAGCATCTTGTCCTAATTTGAAAGGTACTATAGCTCACTATATGTACAAGGTTAGCTCTACCCTAGGGGTTGAAGTCAAAGTCACATTACCAAAGAGTCCTTTGGGTCATAACCAATGAAGATCTTAGGAACTCAAAAGAGTCAATATTAGCCTCTCTTCAAAGTCTGAGAACTTTCAGATCTCAAAAAATTATAACACAAGGCCTCCAAAGTAACGTAGAGATAGGTGTAGTGTCCCACAAAGTATGTCTGTGCTCCCACCAATATCTAGGCAACACAGGAACTTTAAGTGCACCAATGCATGCAATGCAATAAACATATAACTGAAACTAAAAGTCATATCATGGAGTTCGAGTCAAGATTTCATAAGTCCCCAGCAGAGTCGCCAGAAACTGTAACATGCCCGGGGGGTACCCGCGCGCGTTAAACAGTTCGGACCCTCGAGATCTTTTTGATCCAGCCTCACGAGTGCAATATGAAACATAGATGAGAGTCCAGATTTGGCAACTTTTAGAAAATCTATTTTATTGCAAAATCTTTTGCCAGAAATGGATTGCGTCATCAGATCTCAGAGTCGCCACCTAATATTTTGGGAAATTAGGAAACCCATAACTCGTGCCAAGGCCACTGTTCGTCGTAACCAAAGATGCTTGGCTCAGAACCTTAGGTATGAGAGGGGAAGGTCAATAATGAGCACCCCCGCTCACCCGATCAAAGGATCGGCCTCTACTAAACCATGATATGAATTTTATTTTCTTTATACGTTCATGTTCTGATTATTTAGTAAATCCTAAAATTTACTATGTGAAGCATACAAGTATAGACTAGTTTGCTCAAATTGGAACAATTCAACTTCATGTTTGTTTTGCAAAGGGTTTCAATTTGCCACCTCAAATGGGCTTAAAGTTTGTGAATTTGCCACTACAAAGTGGGCTTAAAACGTACATTCATTGAATCATTCCAATTCAAGCAACAAGACTTCATCCACAGGTATTCAAACAGTTTATCATTTAAGCAAATAACCTCATGGTAGGATGCTAACACATAGTAAGAAAAACACACACAAATGGGATGCTGAAGCGTAAAAACTCATAGATTGACTGAACAAGCTACAAAACAAAGTTAGTAAAATATGCATAATCTTATATACAAAATTCTAATGCAATACATACACAAGAATGCTTCTAAAGATCCGGCTTCTAAAATATAGCATGTGAATCATCTCAAAACATGCGATAGCGCACAAAATCATATAATATTAATTAAATCACAAAGATGCAAATTTAGCCAAATCAAGATACATGAAATATGGATGTAAAGTATGGATATGCATGGCATGTCAAATATATACATATAGTTAGGGAAAGCGATTAAAGAATGGAATAGAAAGAAGCGGGGTAGGGAAATTATTACAACACTTTAAATATTACAGATCCAAGGGAGATAAATAAAATAAAATTTTCACAAACACTCAAAATAAAAATAAAATAAAATAAAATAAAAAAAAGAAAATGAAGCGGGGACACACTTTATGTGACTAAGCACCCATTGATAAAACTAATATTGAGCCCACAAATTGAGCCCACTTACTTGAAGCCCATGTAAAACTAAGTAAAACCAACTCAAGCCTTGCAGACCACCCACGTGCTTGAAGCCCATGCAAAAGCCCACTTACGTGAAGCCCATGCAAAACTAACTCAAGCCCAATACTCAAAACCCTTATTATTCTCAAACCCATTTGGTTCTGCTTCCAACATTTGAAGAAACCATTTCTTTGACTCTATTATTACATCACTTCTAGTCTTCAAAACACCGCTGTAGCTTCTGGTTTTCGTGTCAATGGCACTGGCTTCGATGTCAAAGTCCGAGACCTTACGCAACGGTTGTGATTTGCTGCTATATAAGGGAAGAGAAGAACTATATGCTGCTTGATCGGTTTGTTCTGCTTTGTGGTCCGAAAAGTGGGAATTTAAATGGGGCTTGGGTGGTTTGAATTTGATGACGGGGCTGGACTTTTTAAACTGTTCTTTGTGTATGCTCGACGATAAGAAGAGTGGAATTTGAGTACTTTGAGTTTGAGAAATGTTATTAGCTGACCTGAGAATATGTGGAATCGCATGATCTACGAGTATGACGTTGCAAGTCAATTGTTTCACGCAACAATCTGCTTCCTTCTTCAAGCATATTGCTCCAAGCTCTTGAGCCACCATTGCAACAGATCCCATGCATCAGCTACAACTTTGATTTCAGCACAAACCTGGTGCAGCATTGGGTTGGACGGAGAAAGTAATTGCTGCTGCATTATCTATACACAGACCTTGTTCATTCTCTTGGTGTGATTGTAGGTGTTGGGCACATCATCATTAGCATCATCATTATTATCATCAGTAGCAACAACAACAACAAAGACAGATCCTGCTAAATTATTACAATCTTCATCATATGAACCACCCTGCTCATGATTCCTTGTTTCTTCTCCTTGTTGAGCAGACCAGAGAGGAATTGGTAGAGAGTAGAGTGGTAATTATTGGTTTGATGATTGGAAGATGGTGCATTGGTGGTAGTGGGTTTGCCTCACAGATGGGGTCTATAGACCTCAAAGATTATAGGCACTAGAAACCAACAAGATGATCCACGTTTGTCAAGGCACATTTCAAACACAAACTGAGCTAGACACCCAGCAAGAAAACTCAAAGACGAGCTGCTGCAGCGATGTGGCGACTCCCGTGGCTGCTGCTGCTGCGGTGTGGTCGTCGTATCGGAGTTGCTGGTAGCGGGCGAGAAGATGGAGCCACCGAGGTGAGTGAGGAGGAGGAATGGTGGGCAGCAGCTTGGGTCATTGCATGACGGTATCTTTAGCGGCGTTGTCTGCAATATCGTCGTCGGTAGCAGCATCTGTAACACTCATGGCAGCTTGGGTCACTGGACTGCAAACTAGTTATAGCTGGGTGTGTATGAATGTGGGTTTGTGTCTTCTTTTCTAGCCATTTTGTTCTGCCTGCCTACACACCCAGAAAGAGAGAGAAGGTGATAGATATGTTTTTCCTTCTTGACTCAGATCAAAGCTTTTCTCCCATGCCCCCCCCCCCCCCCCCCCACGAGAGAGAGAGATAAATAGCTGTGTATAGTGTGTGTTCTGTGTTTTTTTCAGTGTGTGTTGTGTATGGTGTGTGTTGTGTCTCAGTGTGTTGTGTGTATCCGTGAGTGTTGTGTCTCAGTGTGTGTATAGCTATGTGTCTATGGCAGTGTGTCGTGTGTGTGTGTGTGTGTCATGTGTGCCTGTGTGTTTTGTTTTTTTGCTCCACCGAAAATGCTCCATCCCTCAGCAGCTCAAAACCCTGAGAGAGAGAGAGATTGGCTTCGTCCCTTCATGTGTGTTGATTCTTGGTTTTTATTCTTCAACTCCAAAAGAGAGAGCACCTGCAACCTAGCTCTTTTACATTTTTTTATGGCCCTCCACCCTGAGCCCATGCATGTGTGTTGATTCTCCTTTTACTTCTCTCTGTCCCTCCCTTTTATTTTCTTTTTGGAAAACATATCCTCTCATCTGTGAACCCTCTCCCCGAAAAACACCTACACACACCCACTGGGCCAACCTCTTTTTCTCTCTCTCTCTGTAAAATATTCTCTCTTTTATTTGCTTTACAAAAACAATATCCTGCACCACTATCACATATAGTCCACCCTCTCTTACAACAATTAACAACCCATCTTCCGCCCAAAACCCATCATCACAATGTCTCCATCACAAACCCCATTATCATGACCAAATATTCCATTTTTGTTTGTGTATTTTGTTTTTATTATTTTTTATTTTTTGTATTTTGTTTTTATTATTTTATATTTTTCTATTTCTAAAATACACCACCTCAAAATATGTACACACACATCACATTATATAAAATTATAAAATACTACAAATTAATAAAATATTAGTGATATAAAATATCAAATGACATATTCCAATTTTCATCATGTGGTGTTCAAAAGAAAATGCCCAAGTCTTAAGTCTGGTCAAAATGGGGTGTCTACAGTATCCTTTACTGAAGCCGACCTAGACATGGTGCACCATCCACACAACGATACTCTGGTGATATCCCTGAAGATTGAAGAGTGCCAAGTAAGAGGCATTCTAATTGATCAAGGCAGCTCTTGTGACATCATGTATGTCAGATGTTACAAGGAGCTCAGCCTTCACCAAGATGATTTGGAATAATCCAATGATCGGGTTCAATGGAACGCCGACATGGCCCTTGGGGGCAATAAATTTGGAGGTAAGGCTCCAGAAAAATGAGCACAGAGTTTACGATCATTGACACCCCCTCACCTTACAACGTTATCTTGGGAAGGCTGTGGTTGCACGCAATGAGAGTCGTTCCCTCCACATTGCACCAACTATTGCGGTTCCCAACAGAACAGGGAATTGAGGAGATCAGAAGAGATTAGGTACGGGCGAAGAATTGCTCCATGACGGTAATGAAATCCACCTGCAATGTACGAGAAGTAGACACAACCAAGATTGAGGACGAGGACATGGAGGTCCTGGATGACGTCGGCAAAGAACCAACCGAGAAAAGTGAGGAAGCCCTGAAGAAGATTCTAGTCCAACAAGGGGATGAAAAGTGTTTCTTCCTTCTCGGCTCAGGATTGGCCGATGAGAAAGAAAGGGAGTTAGAAGCCTTCTTACGAGCAAACATTGAGGTGTTTGCTTGGACGCCATGCGAGATGCCTGGCATTGACTCCGAGGTCACTTGCCATAGACTGAATGTGGACAGGTTGGCTAAACTTGTCATTCAACGAACAAAGAGGCCAACATTGACGCATGTTGAAGCCGTAGAAGAGGAAGTGGGAAAACTACTGGAGGCCAAAGCCATTCAAGAGGTAAACTACCCAACCTGGTTGTCAAACACAGTTGTTGTGAAGAAGAAAAATAAGAAGTGGAGGTTCTGCGTGGACTTCACTAGCCTGAATAAGGCTTGTCCCAAAGACAGTTTCCCACTCTCCAAAATCGATCAATTGATAGATGCCACTTCAGGGTATGGAAGAATGAGCTTTTTGGACGCATACAAGGGGTACCATTAGATAACAATGCACCCCCCTGATGAGGAGAAGACTGCATTTATCACCCAAAAAGGGTTGTATTGCTACAAAGTAATGCCCTTCGGGTTGAAAAATACAGGAGCAACCAACCAGAGGTTGGTGACCAAGATGTTCAGGCACCTAATTGGCAAAACAGTGGAAGTATATATTGACGACATGGTCGTGAAGACCAAATAACCTAAGGATCATCTGGCCAACTTGAAGGCAATTTTCGACATCTTTAGAACATATCGGCTCCAACTCAAAGCTTCGAAATGCGCATTTGGAGTTGGGTCTAGTAAGTTCTTAGGATACTTGGTTACCAGAAGAGGCATTGAGGCAAGCCCAGATCAAATCAAGGCCATCTTGGACTTGAAGAGCCCAACATCGGTAAAACAAGTGCAGATGTTGACTGGAAGGGTCGCAGCACTAAATAAGTTCATAAGCAGAAGTTCTGACAAATGCAAACCATTTTTTAGTTTAGTGAAGAAGGCCACAGATTTTTTGTGGACAGAGGAGTGCGAAGTCGCCTTGACCGACTTTAAAAAATACCTTACCACAGTTCAAGTTCTCTCAAATCCAATACCTGGAGATGAGTTGTTCTTATACTTGGCGATTTCAGAGCATGCAGCAAGTGCAGTGGTAATCAGAGAAGAGAATGGAGAATAGAGGGCATTTTACTATGTGAGTAAAACCCTAGCAGGCGCAGAGACCAGGTATTTACCCATGAAGAAATTGACACTGGCCTTGATAATGGCCTCCAAGAAGTTGAACCACTATTTCCAACCCCACAAGATTATGGTATTGATTGAACACCCCTTGAAGTCCCTACTACAGTAAGGAGATCTGACAGGCAGGGTGGCCAGATGGGCAGGGCAGTGGTATTGGGCCAATACGATTTAGAGTTCAGACCCAAAACAGCAATCAAAGGCCAGGTTCTGGCCGAGTTCACACCTGACGCTATCCCACATCGGGCTTCGTTGAGCCGCGGTTTAGGATCAAGAAGAAACCCAGCTGGGGATGAAAAACCCCACAGCAGAACAGAAGAAAGAAGAGAAACTCGGGCCCTGCGATATTTACATCAACGACTCCTTCCACCTGTTTGTTGATGGAAGTTCAAATCGTCAGGGAACGAGGGCAAAAGTAGTACTAGTATCGCCAGATGGGCAGATGCTGGAACAATCTATTCGTTTTGGATTTAAGGCCTTAAACAACGAAGCAGAATATGAAGCACTGATCGCAGGATTGAAGTTGGCAGCAGCAATGGAAGCCGACAAGGTGATGGTCTTCTGTGACTCCCAGCTTATTGTCAACCAGGCAACAGGCAAATACGCAGCACGAGATGAAAGAATGATGGCCTATGTAAAAGGGGTTGTCAGACTGTTAGCCTTATTTCAGGATTGCCGACTATAGCAAGTTAGTCGAGATGACAATAGCCATGCCGATGCCTTGGCTAACCTGGCTAGTGCAATGAAATCAGGGGAGATAAGGACAATAATGGTTGACTATTTGTCAAGCCCAAGTATGGAACCACTGAACACAGAGTTTGAAGCAATGTGTATGGAGATGGGACCAAGTTGGATAGATGCAATAGTAGTATTCCTTAAAGATGAGAAGCTGCCAGATGATCGCAAAGAAGCACACAAGGTCAGACTGAAGTCGGTGAGGTTCGGTCTGGCAGCAGAAGGACAGCTCTACAAAAGGTCTTTTACTGGTCCCCTTTTGAGATGTGTGCATCATTCACAAGTTGAAGACTTCTTGTATGAAATACACGAAGGAGTATGTGGAAGTCACGCAGGGGGCAGGTCACTTGCTCATAGGGCCATTACTCAGGGGTACTGGTGGCCTTACATACAAAAAGATGCCGAAGCTTATGTCAGAAAGTGTGAGAAGTATTAGAGGTTTGCACCTTTGATACATCAACCAGCAGCAGATTTAAACCCAGTGTCCAGCCCTTGGCCATTTGCCCAGTAGGGCATGGATCTTGTTGGACAACTACCTCAAGCGACTGGACAAAGAAAGTTCCTGCTGGTAGCAACTAACTATTTCACAAAGTGGGTAGAAGCTGAACCCCTCGTGTAGATTCGAGACATTGATGTGAAGAACTTCATATGGAAGAACATCATCACCAGGTTTGGGATATCAAGGGCAATAATAGCAGACAATGGTACACAATTTGACAGTAAGCTAATCAAAAGCTTCTGTACAAAGTACAATATCAAGAACTATTACTCCACTCCAAGCTTTCCTCAGAGTAATGGTCAGGCAGAAGCATCCAACAAGACTATCTTGGATGGGATTAAGAAGAGGCTAGAAGTAGCTAAAGGAAAATGGGTGGAGGAATTGCCTAACGTACTCTGGACATATCGGACTACACCGAGAAGATCAGCTGGAGAGTCCCCATTTGCTATGGCTTATGGCACAAAAGTAGTTATCCTACTAGAAGTCAGCATTCCTGGGATCAGAACCCAGGGAGTAGAGAATGGGACTAATGAGGCATTCCTGGCCCGAGATCTAGACCTGTTGGAAGAAAGAAGGGAGAGAGTAGTAATTCGGCTGGGGGGATACCAACAACAACTTGCTAGGGCTTACAACAAGAAGGTTAACCCAAGAGAATTCAAAGTTGGGGACCTCGTGCTGAGGAAAGTGGTTGGCAACAAGAAGGATCCCAGAAAGGACAAGCTTTGCCCAAATTGAGAGGGACCTTATAGAATTATCTCAGTTGCCGGTAATGGTGCATATCGGCTTGAGGACAGTGATGGTAAAGAGTTGCCAAGACCCTGGAACACTTGCAACCTAAAGTTTTTCTATCATTAGATTTTTGTTTTTTAAAGTTTATATTATTAGCCGAAGTAATAATAAAATTTTAGCTTGATTTTTAATTTCAAACTTGTGTAATATGACTAACTAGTCCTTTGGCGATGTTTCTAAGTGAAACATGACGAATAGCTTAAACTTATTATATGGCAGAGTTGAATTATACTTGCACATAATAGAGTTGAACTAAGTTGGATATGTTTCTAAGTAAAATATGACGAATAACTTGGACTTATTATATGGCAGAATTGAATTATACTTGCGTATAATAGAGTTGAACTAAGTTGGCGATGTTTCTAAGTGAAACATGATGAATAACTTAGACTTATTGTATGGCAGAGTTGAATTATACTTGCATATAATAGAGTTGAACTAAGTTGGCGATGTTTCTAAGTGAAACATGACGAATAACTTAGACTCATTATATGGCAGAGTTGAAATTATACTTGCATATAATGGAGTTGAACTAAGTTGGATTAACCTAAACTTGCCATGTCGGCAAAATCAAACTTAGATTGGAACTAAGTGCATTTCAATAAGATTAATAGAGAAACCAAGGTTGAGAACCTCGGCTAGTCTTTGTTTGAATATAACTTCGGCAACAAGATCATAAGCACATGCTTAATGTGAACATAAGTGAAACTTAAGTTCACATTAGGGGCAAGAAGCTGGAGAATGATGAATAAAGTTTAAAGTGCTTAGGCATTGGAATTTTATAGAAAAATTTACAAGTTAAAGTTAAGCCGAGGTAATATTGTAAGAAGTACATACATACTTGCCGCGATGACCAGGTTGCCAAACTTGGGGAGTATAGAAGACAGAAGTCTTGATAAGTAAGAGTGGAGCAGCAAGTTTAAAACAACACTTGTGAAAATATTTTTTCAATGTTTTCAAGTGTTAAGCCAAGGTCGAGGTAAACATTTACAAGTTATGTCCGAGATATTTTACTCCGAGGAGATTATACAGTTAAAGGTATAAATTGAAGACATGCCAAATTATTCTAAGTATGAAAGAGGTAGAGCACACATAAGAGAAAAGAAGACATTCAAACACTTAGAAGAAAGGAGGAAACTTGTATTCACAAAAGATTACTTATTCAGATTACAAGAGCGGAACGTCAACCAAATATGAAACTAAAACATTGTTCAGGAAAAACAAAATACAAACAAAGGAAGAATACAACGAAAATAAGAAATATTCTAAGTGCTAGGATTGGCTTGACCGGCTAGTGATGTTGCACTCTTGTTGGCCACTATCTCGGCGTCAATCTCCAACAAAGTCTGATCCAGACTTTTCTCGGCGCACTGGATCTCAGCCTCAGAAGTAGTTGGATTGGGAGAGACGCCCTTGGAAACCAAGTCATCCTCTTCATCCTGAGTTAAGTCTATTTGCTCGTTAAGGGTAAGAGACTTGGGATCAGTGGCAGCCTCTCCTTCCTCTTCGTCGGCCTCACCATTGTCGGCATCATTTTAGGCTTCACTGCTGGAGTCTTTGGGCTCTGGTGGGAAAGACACTTCAAGCTGACTGATATCCCGAAGATCAGAGTCCGGGAATGACCAACTTGTTGAGGGCCACCGTCCAACCGAGGTAGTAACCTCGGTTACAAGCCAAGTTGACTTCCTGTTTGTATTGGTCACGGACGGCAGCCTGCCCCTCTTCAAAGGCTTTTTCGTCAGCCGCCTTTACCTCAGCCTCTTTATTGTCAAGAGCCTCCTGAAGCTTGGCCTCCATATCAGCCACTTTAGCATTGGCAGCTTCGAGGTCGACTCTTGCTGCCTTAGCTTCGTCTTTTGTCGTCTTAGCCTTTTCCTTGGCCAGACTTTGAGCAGTTTTGGCGTCCTTGGCCTGGTCCATTAGAGCACGATTGCTGGCCTCGGTCTTGTTGAGTGAAGAGAGGAATTTGGCTGCTTTCTTGGTCTTCTTAGCCAACTCCTTCCTCATCATCTCGGTTTTTACAGCATTCGAATGGATATGTTGAATAGCCTGCAAAAAACAAAACAGATTAGTAAGATTTTGTCTAAGTATAGAAAGAACTATGAAGAGATGAGTAGTAAAGGATTACCAAAACTGGGTGTTACATCATAAGAGCAAAATTCTCATACTTATGGAACTTGGCCATGCAGTTCATGTCCTTGGGCAAAAGAACTACCGTGGACAGGGTCGTGCCAGCTTCAAGGTTTGCAGCACTGTCGCCGGCGGTAAGAGGTCTATCGTCGAGTATAATCTCGGGCGCCCAGACCGCGCTTCGGGAGTAGCTGCTGCCTTCTTGGTGGCCGAACCTCGATTTTTTGGCTGGTAAGGCCTCCGATGCTTGGTCCTCGGCTGGACGTTTTTCTGCGGAAGAGGCGCTCTTCTCAACCTCAGCTAGCTTCGAGATGGGTACAGTGTCCTTAGAATCGATTTGAGTCACTGTGGACTTTGCCTTGGCCTTTTTCATCCGTTTTGGCTTGGGGGTTGGTTGGGAAGGAGAGGATGAGAATTGAACTGCCACCACCCCAGGGATGTTGGCGAGCAAGTCTTCAACAACTGCTGGTTTGCACCCCATCTCGTCGGCGGTGGCAGCAACCATGACTTTGGTGTCAAAATGAATTGCTGGTAATGTTGTGGGTGGGTTGGCTAGATCGTAATCTAACGCCTCAGTACTTTGGCATTTTTGGCTACGAGTTCTACCAGCAGAAGTGTTGGCAGGAACTCAATAACGACGTCAGCGATTATGTGGAGGAATTAATTACGGAGCAAAAGTGGACGGTTGCTCTACAGAGCCAGAGATTAATCCCTGGTCTGGCCTTAATAATGATTCAGCTTGCGGAGTCGTAGCAGATGGGGACGTCGGGCAAGGTAGATTTGTAGGTTGGGATATAGTTGAGCAGTAGGGGGCTTTGCACTGGTTGACTGGCAAGTCCAGCAGCTTCTTAAAGTCTTTACTGGGGAAGAAAGTCTTACAAAAATCTTTTGGTGGCTAAGGGAAAGCTGCAATTGCAAAACACAGACATTAGAACATATAGAGGAATAAAGTAATAAAGACTTAAGAACATGTAAAGTGACACTTGGTTCTTACTATTACCCTCTTTGAACACTGTTCGACTCAATGGATAGAGGTGGAGGTCGTCATCAGGTGGGACCCCGTTGCCCAAGACGATGAAATAATCATCTCCAACACTTTTGTTGGAGTTTGGGAGGTCGGCTATGAGTTTGTACTCAGTGGATCTCGACTTGAGGTAACAGATGTAGCCTTTTTCGGATTTCAGGCCACACATGGTATAACAGTATTGGATGTCGGTTAGTGTTATCCTAGCGTTCTCTCAGCAAGCTAGGGCAATTATACTGTTAATGACTCTGTAAGAGTTAATGGCCAGCTACATTGGGTTAAGTTTGTAATAGTGAAGGACTTGGCAGAAAAGGATGTCAAGAAGGAACCTAAGTCCACACTCTATAAAAGCAACTACTGGGAAGGGCATGAAGTTGTCATTGGGCATGATGGAGTCCTCCTTCCCAGCCAACCTAAGTTGGACATCGGCAGAGATGGAGAACTCTCTCCTAAAGTGCTCAAGCTTTTCTGGGGTGTCCACCCTCTACCTAAACATACCCATGACGTCGGCTAAAGGGGGGGAGGTGCAAGATTTCAGAAGAGAGTGGTTTGTGTGGGTTTAAAGGACCTCAACTGAATCCTAGAGAGCACTGGAGTACAAGTTTCTAAGAATCTAAGGGGATTTTGGTTCAATTTTCCTAAGGAACAGAGTTCTAGATCAAATCCCAAGCCTAGGTCTACAGAAACAAGAATTGAAGGCAAGAATCTGGAAAATGCAACAAGAAAACAGGAAAAAAAGAGCATGATTCAGACTCAAAAAAGCAACAGAAATTCAAGAACACAAATTAAAAACCAAGAACAGTAACAAATTGACTAAGGTATCAAGTATGTGAGCAATATGAATGTGTATACATAAACACAGAAACAGATTGAACAACACAAAGTCGTAAACAAGCATGCTTTACACCCAAAATGACGAAATTTTAAGAACAAGTTAGATTCAAAAACAATGGGGATAACCAAAGTATGGAGATACAAACAAAGTACAACTACGAATACAAGATCACAAGACTAACGAATGCAGTACAAAAAGCATGGGGCAAATTCAGATGCATTAAACAAATAGTACAGAACTGGGAATGAAAATAAGAAGCTAAAGACTTACCGAAGAGAATGACGCCGGTATGACGTACGCCTAAGCCAGACGATGATGGTGCGTGGAGCAGAATGGTAAATGCTTGCGTCGGAGGAGAACGGAAACAGTTGCAGAAAGCTTTGAGAAAACAACAATGGTGGTTTCGTGTTTAGAGAGAGAGAAAGCTTGAACTCAGAGGAAAAATGAAGAAAGTAAAAGTGAAGAAACGGAAAGAGAAAGTGTTTTTGGTAAAACACAAAAAGGCGGCAAAATCATAATAATGTGCCTTGGACGACGTGTCTGTCAGGCTACATACGTAGAAGCGACGCGACCTGATGGTGCGTGTCAGGTACGATTCAATAAGAAAAGGGCGCATGGATGAAACGGTTGGGAAAACCGTGCGTGATAGCTTATGCGTATTTAGAACTCTTGGAGTTATTGATTTAATAAAGTGAGAACCTCGGCTAGAAGTGATCGGTTAAAGGACTTGAAGAACTCGGTTCTTGGTTCTTGGTTCTTGGTCTTTAATAAAGTAGAACTGCAGAGTCATGGTCATGAGAAGCCAACGTATGATGATTTCGGTCATGAAGGATGGAGTGAGTCCTAACTGATGCGCTGTATGGACAAACGGTATAGGTTCCATCACCTCAAGATGCCGAGGTAATAGAACCTAGAGGGCAGTTGTGAGGGCATATTTTGTGAATGACAACACGTGGTCAAGGTGACACCAAAGTGTCAGCCAAGGTGCCACGTGTCTTTGTCATGGTGCCGAGGTGATCTCGGGTAGGCCGAGGTTATCTACAGAGATACTGGAATCCGAAATGAACAAATAAGGGACAAGAGTCCTAGAATGGGAAAGGACCTCAGTCTGGATAAAGATAAAGCTCTTGGGAAGTTTATCTCTATCTGGCTAGGAGTCCTAGATGAGCATTGAGCAGGAGTCCAAGAGAAGCTAGGTTTCTATAGGGATCAGGTTAGTGCTGGCTATAAAAGTAAGGTACCCATGTGGGTCTAAGGTACATTTTTTGTATTCTGGCTAGTGAGTTAAGTACTAATTGCTATCTTTGAGAGATAACCGAATACTAACTTGATCGTCGAAGTGTCCCCGGGTGGACGAACCACCTCCGGAGTCTTATCTTTCTGTGGCAGGTTGTTCGGGCGAGATCTATTCTGCCGGTGCTCTCTAACTGGGTACCTATTTGACAGTGTGGTCAGAAATCAGTACACACAAGGATGATAATTCTCATTCTCATGTTTGGATATACATATTAAACTTATGGAATGGAATAAATATTAAAAAAAAAATTATTTTTTTAAGAAGTTAGTAATAAATAAATTAAAATTTTATATAGATCATAATAATGTTGATAGTTGTAGAAGTGCTAGTGTAAGTCATAGTGGCGGCAGCGGCAGCGAAAGTGGCGGCATCGGTGGTGGTGATAACAATGATAGTAGGATAGTGGTAATAAGTTGTTGTGGCCTTAGTAGTGGTAGCAAGGTGGTGTTATGGTTGCAATGGTGGTGTGGTGGTGGTGGTGTGGTGGCAGCATTGGTGGTGATGATAACAATGATAGTAGGATGGTGGTAATAGGTTGTTGTGGCCTTAGTAGTAGTGGCAAGGTGGTGTTGTGGTTGCAATGGTGGTGTGGTGGTGTGGTGGTGATGGTGGCAGCGGTGGCAGTTATAGCAACCAAAGATGGTAAAGTAATGGTTCTTGCGATGGTTATGGTAGTGGTGTGATGTTTATGAAGGTGGTAGTAGTGGTGATAAGGTAGTGGTTGTGGTAGCAAAGGCAGTGATGGTAGTGGGAGCGGTGGTAGTAGGGTAGTGATTCTAGTGATGATGATAATGTAGTTTTGTGGATGTGGTGGTAGTGACTGTGGCGGTAGTAGTGGTGGTAGTTGTGGTAGTGGTGGCAATAAGATAGTAGTGGTAATGGCGGTAGGGTGGTGGAGTGGGTGGTAGGAAAACGGAATAGTAATAGTAGTTAAATAATAATATTTTTTTAAGTGCCAACAAAAAAATAAAGGTAAATTACATTGAAACCCCATGAGGTTTATATTTATTACAGTTTCTCCTCTCACATTTGGGAAATTACACTGACCCCCTTGGTCAGTGTAATTATTTGACGGTATTACTTTTAAGTTAAAATGACATATTTATCCTTAACCTTTAAATATACTTTAAAGGGTAAATTACATTGACAACCCTGAGATTTCAATTTAATACGGATCTCCCCTGACATTTAAAAAAAAAAAAACTAATTTAATAAAAATAAATATGAATAAATATATTTAATTTGTAAAAAATTATTTCTAACCACTCGAAAGATAAAAATTATATAAAAATATTAATTATTTTTTATTTCTTAACCAAATTAATTTTTAATTTTTGAAAAAAATTCTAAAAATCAAACCATATATAGCCTAAGAATCTTTTGATAAGTTATTTCTTACGTTAGTAACTTATTTAATTATTTGTTAATTTTAAGACATTTTTACCATCTGAGGCCTGTTTGGTAACCATTTCGTTTTCAGTTTTCAATTTATGTTTACAAAAATTTTAAAAACTGCCATAAAAACTTGTTTGATAATTTTTTTTTTTTTTTGTTTATAAATGGTTGTCTCATTTTGTAAATTTGAAGAAAAAACGTAAATTAAAAAAATGAGGTTACGTGGTTTTTAAACAAAAATTTAAAAATTTGACTAACAAAAAAAATTTTCAATTAATTTTTTTTCCAATTAATTTTTTTTTCAATGATTTTTTTTTTTCAACTAATACTAACCGATAGGGCAATTGGTAATGCCACTTTAAACCTTAGGGAGGGGATTGTAATTTCTAAAATGTGAGGGGTGTCAATGTAATTTACCCAGTGAATGTAACACCCCCAAAATATAACACAAATACATCCGCAAATATATAGATGATAGCATAAATCAGAATCTCAGTCCTTTCATTACACGAGGTTAAAGGTACAAAAAAGTTTAATATAAATAATTGCCCTATTGGCTTACATCTTTCCAAGCCTTAACTTGGTTACAACAAAAGTGAGCTTCGCTTTTTACATGTTTAGCCCTAAGCTATACAAAACAAAAACATAACAAAACATGAAGCTCTTGCTTCCCAAAGATCACTCTCATGCTATTGCCCTGGAGAAGGCATGTCATCATTACCTGAAAATGTTATTCCCAACTAGGGTAAGCCATAGCCCAGTAGAGATCATCTAACACAGTATATGAAACTTAGCAAAGGTATAAGTACAAGTACATAAATAATGCATGTGGTAAAACTTTTCTCAACATTAAATACTCATAAGGTATCAATTTTAAGCCTTTATCTATTCACTTTCAATTCACTTATATGTTCTCCATTCATGAGTCAATTTCACTATTTCTCAACAAACGAATTAAGGCTACAACTCAATAAATTGCAAATCACACAACACATATGCATAAGCACTTCAAACTTCTTCTTTCATGGAAATTTCGTCCGCAGGCAGCCGTCAAACGAGACCCATGCAAACGTAGGCCATACAGGCACTACAATTGCCATTTTACGGATATCTTGTTCGCGGGCTAGACACCCATGTATAATTTTGAGACTTTCACCCAGGACATTCCGGCCAAGTTAATTATAATGGAGTCCATCCCCTTTCTCTCCCAAACAAATATCCACACATATGCAATGTATTTAAACAGATAATCAAACATGAAACACATCCCTTTTCCACTTCCTAACAAATATACATATACAATATATATAAACACAGTCATATTCAATGACAACCATCAAAGATAGGTTTCAATTTACCTAATCCACATGCAATTTCTACAACAATCCAAAGCTATCCTCCACCGATAGCCCAATACAATTATCTCTAAACAGATATTCAATCTCAACAGATAGTTTATTCAAAACTTCCAAAAGAATAAGTTAATACATAACCAATTCCACCATTTATGTCAACTCTCTCTCAATTTCACATTTCCAATGTCAATTCCAATTTTTGTACAAAATAATAGTTTAACCCAATTAGGGAAATTTCTCCATTTTCCCAAATATTAGCCAAGTGCCAAAATCATCAAATTTGGCATAGCACAATATCATTTTCAAACCTCACAAACATTAATTTCATTTACACCCAAAACCCCTCTTTGAAACTCTGTACTCAAAACCCAAGGTTTGTTTTAAAACATCTCCAAATCACACCATTATTACACAAAAGACGATATCTAAGCTAAATATCATATGAAAGTGTAGAAAGAATCCCTACCTCAAAGAAGAAGACGAACCCAACAAGAGAGAAATTCCAAGAATGCCGAAACCCACTTCTATTCAGATTAAAATGTAGATCTTGACAAGCTCTACCTTTTTTCCAAAGGCACTAGGGCGAAAAGGATGATGGATCTAGATGAAATCTAAGAGAAAAGGTGAAATGTAGAGAGAGAAACTCAAGAATAAGCTTTTTGGAGAGTTTTAGAGAGAGAGAGAGAGATAAGAAAAAGTGACTCAAAACTTCATCTTCTTGGACTGATATTTACGCAGTCCGCTCGAGCATAGGAATTCTCGATCGAGCGTCAGACACAAACTCCCACTCGAGCATGAAACTGGACGCTCGAGTGTCGAATGCACTCTCCCAGCATCTGCAGACTTGCAAAAAAAAGCTGAGAGTTGTAGAATCCCGCTCGAGCGCGGGGATGCCCGCTCGAACGCAAGAATGCCCGCTGGAGCGGAGAGGCCAAAATCTAGGCAACACAGGTTTTGAAACTGGAGCAACTAACATGTTCCAAACGCACAATTACAACCCGATAGCCAAAAATAGAGGGCAGACAAGGGAAACAAGATATGAATAACCTTTCAACCCATACAACCCAAGTCCAGAATACAACAAGAGATGGGTTAATAACCGGAATCGCTATAGTGAGGGCAAAATTGGTATTTAAAAAAATTAAATTGCTGACGTCATTAAAATCTGTTAGTTGACTTAACAGTCAACTAACTAAGGGAACAATCTGTAATGTAACTTTAAACCTCAGGAATGGGGATGTAATTTCTAAAAAGTGAGGGCGACAGCTATAATAAACATAAATCTCAGGAGGTGTCAATATAATTTACCCAAAAAATAATAAATTTTTTCCATGATAGAATGGAATGACCATTCCTTAAATTAGAGAAAGGAATTGGCATTTCCATACATTTTGTTATAATAGTTATTTTAATGGAATGATTACTCTCACTGAGATAATACGTACCAAATTAGAAAAAAAAATACAAAATTAAAATGAATATTCCATTCTAATCCATTTTATACGTACTCTAAAGCCAAAGCATTTTGTTTTTGTTTTTGCCAAAACTGCATTTCCACAAGGGCGACCATCAAATAACCATCACTTGTCAACAAAAAGCCTCATTCGATTTACTTGCGGAAAAAAACAAAAAAGAAGAGAGGAAAAAGAAAGAAAGGAAAAAAAACACACACACAGAGAGTGAGAGAGAGAGAGAGAGAGAGAGAGAGAGTGAATGGGAAAGAGAGAAACATAAATAAGAAGAACAACATAGGTTGAACTGCATGGTTTGGTCACTAGCAGTTTCACTCTGGAGGTTGAAACAAAGACTAACTACCTATGTAACACCAAAATTTGTGAGTCATATGTTGTCCACAAGGTGTAAAGCTTCTTCATTTGCAGAATGCTTCAACCGGTCTGCAGCTTTTACAACCTGCATGAAATTCGCATAAGGAATTAATGGCGATAACTGTTAAAGAAATGGGTCTAATAAGAAGGTGTTATACATCACTAAAATATTTTAATAAAATTTTGTGTATCCTTTGCGGAAAATTGTACAATATTCTCAGAGCATCACGTGTCCGTACTCTCTAACCAATCATCATTTATCATGTCCCATCAAGTTCCTCAATCACCCAACACAATATCTCACCAACCCACCTTCTTCACCAATCACAATACCATGCAGTACCACGTGTTCATATTTCAAGACTACTAAATAATCACCTTATTTTTTCATGTAATATGATGGGTTCTAATATTTTTTAAACATGTCAGACCGTATATATACATATGACATTTATTACATAAATACACACCTACCTTACCTACTCTTAGTGGCAGAATAAGGGATTTAGTGAAAAAGCGACACAAATTAATGACAATATTGATTTTGTTCTTTTCTCATAATAAACTATAATGAGATATTACTAAACTTAAATATTAAGAGTCTATTTGGATAAATGTGCATTTTAAATTAAAGGATTTGAGGTTAAATTTCATACAAATATTATGAAGTAACTATTTTAGGTGGAGTGGAAAATTTAAAAAAAGAAAAAAAAGAAGAAGAAGATAAGTTGAGATACAAATGATAACACATCGCAAAAAAAGTATCTATCATATGCCATAGTTATGATCTAATCTTTAATTATAACACATTGTAGTATTGAATATAACTTAATTACAACTTCTTGTGGTTGTTATTTTGGTTATGACTGAAGAGATCTTTGATTATACATCAAGTAATGGTTAATTATGACTCATTCTGACATTAGTTATGACCTATTGTGTGTGTGTGTGTGTGTGTTTTTTTTTTTTTTTTTTGTTATAATTAAAGATGTGTTTCTTGGTTATAATTTGTATAGTGATCATTTTAGTTATGAATAAAAATAATTTGGTTATGAAAATTTATAATATCAATATCATAAAGTCGTAATTTGTATATATATATATATTTTTTTTTAGTTCATAAAGTCGTAATTTGTATATGGTATACCCTTTTTGGAGGTGTCTAATAGAAAGGACCTATTTTAGTAGGTTCCTTGTAATTAGAAGAAAATTTTATAATATTACAATTTTTTTTTAGATAGGATATAATATTACAATTTTAAGAAGGAATATTATTGTAATTTTGTAAAGAATAAACATGATATAATTTATATATATAGGGGTACTAACATGCCCACCCTCGCGTTCAACGAAGTCTTGCATAGCATATAGATATGCAAATGAGAAACAAATTCAAACAAATAAATTGGAATCCAAGACCCCTGGAGCTGAGTTCTGATATCATATTTAATCACTAATTATCTTAAATAGTTAAAAATGGGCCCAACAAGCACAATGCAACCCAATGTTAATTCTTCGAAGCATTGATAAGATGATTTACATAAGTTAAAGTTGAAGACAATATTATTTTACCTCAGCATCCCAATTAGTTCTGGCTGTTATAATCAAGAGAGCTATTGTCTGCAAGAGAACTCCAACTATCATCCCCCACCAGATCCCCTGTACCAAGCCAAGTCAATATTATCATTTAATTAAATGAGAGAGAGAGAGAGAGAGAGAGAGAGAGTTACTTACAGCTGCAGCTAAGCTAGTTTTGAAGCCAAGAACACATCCAATTGGGAGACCAATAATATAGTAAGTGGCAAGATTAACATATGCCACTACACCTTGCCATCCACTCCCAATGGCCACCCCTATAAATATTCACAGAGGAAACAAATACAATTTTTACACCACAAAATCATAATTTCAGAACTAGAAGAAGAAAAAAAAAAAGTAACTTAACGGAATCAATTAAAATTTGAAATCAATGTAATTATATAAGGGTAGTTTGGATATGAAAAAAAGTGTGACATAGCTTTGCCAAGCAAATTGTGTATTTTATAATAGTATAGATAGTGTAAGAGTAGGGGTATAAGTGGTTCAATTCGGTCAGTATTGAGGGGAAAATATTTTTTTATCAAAATATCGATCGAAAACTAAAATTTCGATCAATCTTATGCAGTTGATTTCATTCTACCATTTTTTTCTTACATTTTAAACTAAAACTAAACTAGTATATAGGCTAGGTTTTGAATTACCTGAAAGTATGGGTTGAATGCCATTGAGGAAAACAGAGATGGCAAGCAATGGGGTCAAATTGGACACGGCCTCAATAACTTCAGAGTCGCTTGTGAAGAGTTTGCTCAATTCAACCTTAAATATCAGAACAATGGCAGTGAAAATTATACTGATGAGGATACTGGTTCCGCTCACTACCAACACAGAAAGCTTTGCAACCAACGGATGCTCTCCCCCAAGTTCATTACTGACTCGAACACTGCAATTTGCATTAAAATCAAAATTTAAAAAGAAAGTAAAGTCTAAGTGACCAAACTTGCAATAAATTTAATTTTACAATTTTTTTTCTTCACTGGTATATACAAAAATCCTATTTAATTAGTTGCTCTAGTTCTTATAATGCAGTTAGATTATTGTTTATTCACATTCACAAGAGCTTCTTTCATTCCTCAATCAATGGCAGACCCAAAACTTTTGTATAAAGAAAGGGTTAAAATAAAATTATTAGATTTTTTAGGTGTCAAACTAAAATTAGATCTTTAGAGGGTCAAAATGCTAATTTGATTTATAAATACTCAAACTTTCATAGGCTCGGCATTGTTTGGGAAGGGATAAAGTGGCTATTTTAGCCACAAAAGATAAAATAGGTTATTTTAGCCACAAAAAACAAAACATCACATCCAACTCATAATCATTACACTCTTCTCTTACAAAAAAAATCAAAAAAGCCAAAAAACCAAAAAATCCTTCCCAAACCAAACTTTTTAGCCCAGGCTAAAATAACTAAAAAAAAGTCACAAAACCAACCCACTTCCCAAATGGAGGCTGAGGACTTTTTCAAGTTTGAGAGAGTCAAAATAAAATTATATAGAGTTTGAAAGAGCCAAAACACTAAATACTTAAAATTGCATGGGGTTAATCAAGATTTTGTAAAATTTGGTCCACCCCTCTCTACGTCCGCCATCGTCTTCAACCTCTCTCAATCACTAGACTACTTTGTTGGGTTTTTCCTACTAAAAAGTTTACTTAACGGACACGTAGTTAACAAATCTAGAAAAAAAATACCACATTGAAACTCACTTAAACTCTGAAATCTTATATGTTGAAACTAGAACTATATGGATCAAGTCAAGTGTAATGTCACTCAAGCAATTGAATTACTAATCTACCCTTCTTTAATTAATTGTGACATACCTGGCTGCTGCAGCAAGACCCAACATAAACTGCATGTCCCAGTTCAAGTAATTCATACTGAAATTTCATCACAATCAAAAGATATAAGCACATATATATAAAATAAAAATAAAAATAAAAAGACATTCTTGGAAGTGAAAAATGAAACAGAGAAGATGGTGACATACCAAATGGAGATAGAGTCTAGTGAGATTGTAGGGTTGGGAAGCAAGCCTGATATAAGCACAAGTCCTTGGAAGTACCATATCTCCAAACTACACATTATATAGAAGATTGATAAGAGCTGTTAAAATCTAGAAAGAATACAAATTAAATTCATAGTTTGTCGAATATTGTTTTAGTAGTTTTTTTACTCTTTTACTTTTTAAAGTTAAAGTTAATTGCTAAAAAAACTTATGCTTTTGGCAAAAAAAAATATTATTTTTCGGTATAAAAAAAAAGCACCGTTTTTTTTTTTTTTTTTTTTTTTTTTTGGGTTACTAGAAAAATTCATGTGGGATTTGGAATTTTTTTAACTTTAGTGAACTTTTTTTTATTCTTTTTCATTTTTTCAAAACCTTTTAAACCCTTTTAGACTAGGACTAGAAAACTAAAAAAAATTCATTAAATCCAAAAAAGTTTGAAGAAATGTGACCTTTTTTTTATTTATTACTTGCCATACATAGTGGATTATGTTTTAAAAAGTGACTTTTCTCCGTTTTGTCACCTAAATCAGCAGAAACCAAACTATTTTTTTTTTATTGTTTAAATAGTCAAAAATTAATTTTTTTTCAAGAACCAAACAAAGCTACTGAGAGAGAGAGAGAGAGAGAGAGCAGTGCAAATACATACCACAACATAACAGCAGAAGCAACAGTGAGCTTGAAATAAGGCCAAATCCCTCTAAAAGCTTTCATGGAGAAACCAGTCCAAGTTTCCTTACAACGTGGGCTGAATAGAATGTAAAGCCCTTGTGTTATCACCAAAAGCCACCATGAAAGACTCAGAGTAAGTGCAGCCCCAATCAACCCATAGTCCAACACATACACCACTAGCCAACTCAGCAAAATGTGCAACAAAAACACCCCAACTGCTATATATGCCAAAGGGTTCACAATGTTTTGTGCTTGAAGGAACCTTTGCATTGGGCAACTTATCGCGAATGCATATAGTTGGGGTATCAATCCGCGTGCAAAAATTTGACCCTCTTCGGCTATGCTTTCTGTTTGGCCTATTCCTTTCAGGATAGGGCCTGAGAACCAGTATAGGAATGTCAGGAGGATGGCCGCTCCAACATGGAGGATCACCGCTCTTTGTAATATTATACCCATTGCTCCGTATTTTTTTGCTCCATAGGCTTGACCGCAAACAGTTTGGACCGCGCTTGCCATGCCCAACTGCATTTGGTGGTTTGAGAAGAAATTAAGGATAGCATTCAGTGACGGAGTGAGAAATTTCACATAGGGGATGCGTATTTGTCATGATCTTGATTTTATTTTTTCATAATCAACAACAATGAGATAAGCACAAAAACTTAGACTGTATACTCCCGTTTGGGAATTGGCTTTTAGCTTTTTGGCTTTTGCCAAACCAATTAACAATTCTAGGAACAATAATATATATTTTTTTCTCAACAAACATTAAAAATCAAGTATATTCCAAATCAGTTTGACAGAACAATCAAGCACATGTATATGCCAAATGAGAGAGTATGTTTTTCTGAAAATAAGATGGCAATTTTGAAAAAGTTAATAGTTCAGGGAGTCCCACAATTTATGTTGGGGATAGGAGAATGGAGCTAAGTAATTGGTAATTGGCTTGGAGTATAACCACATGGTGTTCTGGAATTATTGAATAATTTTCCAAATTGCAGTTACTCTTTTCAAAATTTTAAAATCCTAAATGTATTTAAATGATTTAACGTGGACACTTGTATAATTTTATAGTAGATACTCTTTATTATAATTATTATTATTTTTTTCGAGTGACTTATTGAAAATGATCATGAAATATTTATGATCCTTGGATTACACTTAAAACAAAGCACCACATACTAATCAAAGTAATCCAAGGGTCATAATTCTTTCATGATCATTTTCATGAAAAGTTTTTCATGATCCCTATCTTTTCTCTTTTTCCAAATGAATCCTTAAAAATAAAGGAATCAAATTGACAGGAGATAAATTACAGAAACCAATCATTTGTGTAGTGGCTCATGCTATGGTTTTGTAAAATTGAGACAAACACATAACAGACAAACATACATAGAAAACAAGCAGTCAACAGCAGTGAATTGATGAATTATTGTAAAACAGAGTAAAAAAACAGAGACATGTATATCTATACCATGATTCCATAAGCAAGACCTTGAATTCCAACACTGGCAATGGAAGCTCCCGCGAGTTCTAAAGCACCAAGATGACCGGTAAACATCTGAGAGACAAAACTGAGCATGTAATTGAAAATCGACACGATGATGGATGAACCCGAAAGCAGCCATAGCAGCCTCGATTCCCAACACACGAGCCGTAGGTACCACCGGATCGCCACCGGTTTATTTGTCAGTAAAAACTCTTCCACCGCATTCGATGACAAGTCTGGAATCCGAGCATGCGAGTCAAGTCCTACTAGCAGCGTCCGATATTCTTCTTCATTACTCCCCATTTTTTTTGGTCAATATGATCAAACGCGCTGCTAGTGTCACTCAACTCAACTCAACTCGCTTTTTAGCACTTGTAGTGATGAAAAACAAAAAATAAAGTAAAATTTTAAAAAATAAAACTATGACTGGTAAGTAATGTGGAGAAGAATATATATGCATGTGTTGGAGACTAAAATGTAACTACCATTCTTTGGGATGGGTTGGTGGGAGAGTGAGAGAGGAGTTTGAATTGGAGAAATATTAGACCAAGAAGAGTTGATAAAACTGCCAAAATGTTGTTGGGTCATTTCACTGTTTATTACCTAACACCAATCCTAAAGGATTGCTTCTTAATTGTAAACACCAGCCAAAATTGTCATTACAATGGGTCAAAGACACATGGGGGGTTGTTGCCACCCTAAAAAACCAGATAAGGAGTGGTAGTTGAAACTTGAAATGTTCTTCTTCAGTCTTAGGTTTGAGAAAATAAAACACACAACTCATATTTGAGAAAATCATTACCTTGTGTCACATTGTGGGGGGTGTTGGGGGTGATTCCCTTCCCCTTTCTTCTTAGATTAATTAGTATAAATTTTAACGAACGAACGAAAAAAAAAACACACCCGAGGATTAGTCACACTATATTATCTTTTAATAATGCCCACAAATTGTTAACTTGCTAAAATTTTATTAACTAACTATTAAATGATTTGTAAATTAAACTCATCTTTTTTCATTTATCAAACATTCAAAAGTTTAGATGTACAATTATAAATGCATCACATTTGAGTCTATGCTAGTATAATATATTAAAGAATTCATAAAAAATATATAAAAAATTACTTAGAAAATTTAATTTATGAACTACAATCATTCTAAATATAATCCATACTTCGCAAATTTTAAATCTATATCATACCTCATTTTGAGAATAAAATGTGAGATAACATTTTTCATAACATATATACACGTGTATAGTTTTTTTTTTGGGTGACTCCTAACTTTGGTATGCTTCTATTCTATCAATCGTGGCCCAAAGTAGATCAGGTGTTGTGCTTCAATGAGTAGCCCTTGCATTCAATATATGAGCCTTACTATTCAACATCAAAAAAATAGATTCAATTTTAAGTTTAGTGATGTGATAATCAATTAAAATATTAAAAGTAATATTTTTTCTCATATTTTTTCCAATTATCAACTAACCATATCACTTACACATCATTAAATCTATAAAATAGATTTAAAAAGTGAACTTGTATACCATTTTTCATATAATAAGGTTGTATTTGATTTATGAATTTAGATAAGAATTTAATATATATATATATAATGTAAATGATATTTCATATATTTTTTCTCTTTCTCTTTTTAAATTTTTATCTAAATTTATGAATTAAATTCAATTTAAATAAATAAAAATAATTGTAAATCAATAAAAAGTATAAATAATAAAAATTTATTTTGTGCTTTTTTCTAATCATTGAGCTTTATGCACTTTAATATGCTCATGGAATAAGCGTGCATTGTCCATCTACCAGTCAATCTCTTCCTTTTCTTTCTGTGACACAACAGCCACATAACTCTTGCAATTTTTTAAACAAAAAATAACAAAGCACTATTAATTTGACCATTCACAACTAAACTTCGTCATAAACTTACTTTAGAAACTGATGTGACAGTAAATTATTTCTATCATTTAAGTCTAGTGGACTCCATTCAAATTCTAAAATTTTATAATTACATGACACATTAATTTGTAAAATAACATAACAAAAATCTTTTAAAAAATTATATATAGTATTTTTTAAAATTATTATGTAATCTCATAATATCACATGAAATTGTTTATGTGATGTTTTTGACAAATAAAAAATTATAAAACAGAAAAAATGAGTTATTCATTGTATCTCCATTACTTTAGACTATTTTGAAAATTAATTATTTTGGTTAATTTTTTTATTTTTTTACGAAAAAATATGTAAAAAAATATAGAAAAGAGTTGATTTTTTGATAATATCTTTTCAACTTTTTAACTAAAATAATCTATTACCAAACTTGCCCTTAATAAAAGTGGTTCAATTCGATAAAAGTTTCTTTAGTTTTCAGGTGTTTCAGAGTTTATTACTTAGGGCATCTGTACACAGTCTATAAGGCCCTTTTTGCTCTAGGTGTTTCAGATCAAAGTGTTGGGATTGTTATGGTTAGGCCAAAAAGAAGAAACGGTGAATATGCCTTTCAAATTCTTTAATTTTTGGGCTCATCCCTTCACTCCAAAATTATTGGTCTCTCTCTTGTTAGAAGAATTACACTATGTACTAATTTGTCTCTAAGTTCATGTCCTTTAAAGTTGTTCTTTCTAACACTCTATTTGAATGAAAGATTTTGGTGAGAAAAATAAAGGAAATTAGAGAATGATAATTATCATTATTTGTTTAGATAATTAATTGTTGTGAACAAAAAGAAACTCACAGCACAGAGAATATTTTTAGAACAGGAATACTTCAATTAAATTTAAAGAACTAATTATAATTTAAATAGAAAAATATCTCTAACTAAGAAAATAGGAACCAACTAGTTTCATGACTCAATACTTCTCCACTATTAGAGTACTCCTAAAGAAGTAGCATACACTAACCCATGTCAATAGACTTCCTAAATAATAGGTCAATCAACACTTACTAAAAAATAAACTTTTAACACCCTTCCTTAAACAAGACATCAGTTTACAAAGAAAAAACTTCAGCAGCCCATCTCTTGTTCATCAAAACCAAAATCCTTCCTTGACATACTCCGAGTAGGCTTTGAAGCCGTGGCGGAGCCACATGGGAACTAGAGGGGTCATGTGCCCCCCTGGATTTTTCAATTTTTTTTTTTTTTTACATATGTATATAAATAAAATTTTAAACAAAAATAATATGTAAAATAAAATGTCAAGGGCATTTTTAAATTTATGAAAACGATAGTGATTGTTTTATTGAAAATGAAGTGATCACAAAAATTATATTTTTATGCATAAAAATTTTGTGAAGAAATCCCAATATAAAGGTAATATCCATCATTATTGATATGCAAATATAATTAATCCCACTATATATATGTAAAAATTACTAGAATGTTAGTTATATTTGCATGTGGAGTTCACTCTTCATATGTTGCTTTACTATTGGCTGGTGATATCATATGTTGATATCATATGTCAATAATGACGTGATATCACTATTACATGAAATTTTTACTCAAATTTTGTAAAAATTTGATTTATCTTACCATTATATAATTTGTTTTACAACTTAAATATATCACCTTTTTACATTGTCCATGATACACTAGTTACACGCAATACTTTCTTTTCGATTTTACTCGAAATTATTTGTAAAATTTTATGCGAAATACTTTTGTAACAATTCATTTAATTTGTTGTACTTAATATTAATTCAAAAATTATCATTATCTTCTTATTGTTGGTTATGAAAAAAATAAAAATAAAGCTATAATTAATAAGTGCCCCTCCTGATTTAATTTCCTGACTCCGCCACAGCTTTGAAGCTTCTTCATAAACACAGCAGGCTTCAAAGGCTTAGTCAGAATATCTGCAATCTGATTTTCACTTTTACAGAACACCAAATCAATAACACCATCCTTGCATAAATCATGCAAGAAATGGTACCTCACATCTATATGTTTGCTCCTCCCATGTAGAATTGGATTTTTTGAAAGCTTTATTGCTAAAGTATTATCATAATAAATTAAGGTTGGACCTTGTTACTGATTGCATAGAACTTCAAGTAATCTTTGTAACCAAATAGCCTGACATGAACTTGATGCTACAGCAACAAACTCAGTTTCAGTAGTTGACAAAGTCATTATTTGTTGCTTCTTAGATGACCATGTTACAACTACAAATCCAGATGTACTCTTTCTTTCATCAAGATCTCCAGCATAATCACTATTTGAAAACCTAATCAATTTTGACTCTCCATCACTTTCGTACATAATTCCAAAATCTGTAGTACCTTTCAAGTAGCGAAAAATTCTCTTTGTAGCTAAGAGATGCAACTCAGTTGGATTCTCCATATATCGACTGATTAAACTGATAACATGTATAATATATGGCCTCGTTGATGTCAAATACATAGGACTCCCAACAATTTACTTGTAAAGAGTAGTCATACCAAATTCATCCATCATAGATTTCTTTAAAACATCAAACATGGCTCGATCATTACCTGTATAAATAAGATCATCAACATATAAGCACACAATAAGTATATTCCCATCATCTCCAAGTTTGGTATAGAGTGTGTTCTCATAAGGACAATTAAGAAAACCTTCCTTAGTAAAATAAATATCTATACAACTATACCGAGCTCTCGGCGCTTGTTTCAATCTGTATAATGATTTCTTTAACCTGTATACCTGATTCTTATGACATTGCTTCGCATATCCAAGAGGTTAGTCAATGTACACCTCCTTTTTCCAATTCGCCATGTAGAAACGTCGACTTCACATCCAATTGATAGATGGGCCAAGAATTATGGGCAGCCATGGATAACACCAATTGAACCATGTCAAGCCTCACAACTAGAGCAAACATCTCTTTGTAATCAACACCAAATTCTTGTTTAGAAACTGTGGACGCGCCCCTAACGTCCCGGGGCTCTGCGCGCGAAGATGGCGCGGGATTCCGTTCTGTTCATTGGGCTTATCACAGTTCGGACTCAAATGTCACGATTCTGAATCTAATCTCACAATGTGCGATGTAAAACCAATAAATCACCAAAGAGTCCAAATCCGGCAAATCGTTTTGGAAAACAGATTTTTATAAAGAAGTGCCAAACATGAACTGTTTTGCCAGATACAGAGTCGCCACCTAAATATTTTATTTTGGGGGAATTTAAGGAACCCTGACTCGTGCCTAAGGCTACGTGTCCGTCATCACCAAAGTTGCTTCGGCTCGGGAACTTGGGTACAATTGGGGAAGGTCATGTAATGAGCACCCCCGCTCGCCCGATCAAAGATCGGCTTGTACTAAACATGATATTTTGTTTTTGAAAACACATGTGCTCTTATTCCGGTTAATTAGCTAATCTTACTATGTGATGCGCACAGCAAACAAGTATAGACTAGATCGCCTAATTTGGAACAAAGCATTGCATATTCGTTTGTTTGGAAAATGGTTTGAAGTTTGCTACTCGCAAGTAGGCTAAAATGCGGATTTCCATGTGTTGTTCCAATTCAAGTAATCCAACCTTCACCCACAGGCATTCAGGCAGTTATATCAGATAAGCAGTTAGCCTCATGGCAAGCATGCTTTCATGGCAACATTAACACACATGCAGTATGCTAAAGCGTAAACACTCACGGTGTACTCCGAGCCAAAACAAAGAACTAGTTAGAAATCAATGCATGATCCTAGTTCATGTTAAGATGGCTAATGCAACACATGCGAAAAATGCAACTAAAATAGGCTTGGCTATTCTAGAATGTCATGTGAAATGCAACTTTGATACATGTATTCAAATAGGAATTGAAATACAATGCAGTTAGTATGATGCGCCGAGCACGGTGCATGCAAGACAGATGAATGGATACACGCATGCGAAGCATAAGGTATGCTAAACGAAATATGCCCTAAAACTAACCATCATAAGCGGTTTAAGTAAAAGAGAGAAAGAAATGGAGGTTGGAAGACATGCATCACACACACGCACACTTATTACAACACTTGGCTCTCTCGAGGGGGAGACCGAATAAGAAGCTAACTAGCTAATCTAAGCTAATTAAACTAATTATTACACAACAAATTAATTAACTAATCCTAGTTAACTAATTATTACAAAACGAATTGAATAGCTAACGCATTAACTAATTAAAGTACAAACCAAAGCAAAAGCAAGCTATATAAGCATGGCCGCTAAGGAAAGCAGTAAGTCAGGAGCCTCAGAGGGAGAGGAATGCATGCAAGCCCGGTCGCCTCGTTCGGAAATCCAATGCGATACCCCGACTTGCCTCTGTTTTTATCTGTCCTCAGAACTCTGCACCAAGCTCCAGAAAGCTGAAACTTCACCTTGGGAGTCCTGTGGGAGGGTGGCCGACCACTTTTGGTCTCTCCAGACACCTGCCAACCACTTTTGGTTGTTGAAAAACCAGAAAAATGGTCGGCCAGCTAGTTTTTCTGGCTGGCTGGCCGGCCAGTTGTTGCTGCTGAACTGCAATTTGCTGCAACAGAGAGCAAGAAAGGGCATGGTAATGTATTTGCAAGATATGTGTGCACAACCACCCTCCCTATCATGTCATGAACTCAAGGGGGTGTGGTTCTTAACCCTCGAGCCACCAATTGCACATTTCAATGCATGATGGCCGAGAGGCGAAGTTGCACAATTCAATATGGAAATGAATGCACAAGTAAACACATAAACCCTAAAACTCTATCATGTATGATTAAGAGCGTCGGCGACTGAGAATTGAGGCACGTTTCATCATTGAAGTATGAAACGTTCCTCGTTTCTCGTATTTGAACTAACACCTATTCCAAACACAATGCAACACATAACATGGCATGCTCAATGCAATGTAATGCAATCTTAGCATGCAAACATGCAACTACAACTAGCATACACAATGCAAATGGTAAGAACATGGCATACTCAATGCAAGGCAATGTAACCTAAGCATACACAATGCAAAGTATATGGCATACTCAATACGATGAACATGAACTATGCAAACATGCAATGCAACTCAAGCATGCAAATATGCAATACAATGAAACAAGCATGCAAACGACATGCGAGGGACAAGCATGCAAACATGCAATGTAACGTATCATAGCATACTCAATGCTCAATGGCATGCATACACAATGCAAAGCAACTTAAGATTCTAAATACAATGTAATGCATGCATGCACAATGCAACGCAACAGGGGCAATTTATCAATGCTAGGGACATGCATACTCAATGCAAAGCAAGATAAGCACACAAACAACATGCAAGTAAACATGCTAAATGGACTTAAACCAAAAAGGGTAGACCTCAGTCATGCCCAAATCAGTGGCCAATAATGCTAAAATGAAGGCACCGAAAACACATACAAACATGCATGCCAATTAGCTCACCAATTAAGGCACTAAGGTGAAACTCTCAAGAGCACTTAAAGAATGAAAAACATGGAAGTGTAACAACACTAAGGGCACTGAAATTAGACAAGAGATGATGTCAAATCATTTAATCAAAAGCAAGTAAAGCATGCAATGGTCCTTAAAGCTTAAAACAAGCAAAGAGGACTACACATGAGGCATGCAATACATGGCACAAATGCATGAACTAAGCATGGGCAGAGCTCAAGTAGGTCAAAATAAGGACCTAAACATGCTGAGACGAGGGCTCAAATACCTAGGCATGCAAGCATACGAGCTAAGGCATAAACTAGACAACAATGCACAACACTTAAAGGCATTTAAAGAGTGAATGAAGTGGGAACATTGTCATGCTAAAAGCTCTGAAATGTCATGTTAGATGATGCCAAATCAAGTACATGACATAAATGAAGCATGCAATGGTGCTCAAAGCTTGAGGCAAGCAAGAGCATTTGTACTACAAGTATACAAAACATGAAGCATGTGACCAAGGCAACCCAAAACAATTCTAGAACATATTAAAATGAGTCTAAAACATGCATGGAAGGAAGCCAAAACAAGCTAGCATGGAGGGCATAAGACATGATGCATACAAGGCAAATAAGGTAGATTACACTACACCTATTAGAACCAAGCATGGAATGACTTAACCAATAAAAATCAGAGTTATATCATGGCAAAATAACCCCAAATAAACACTCAAATGATGGCTCGCAAGCTAAGGCATGAAGGCATACGCAATGGCTCATGTTAAGGCATAAAGGGGCAAACCCTCCAATGCATTGAATGAGTGACAAATGTGAATGCATGGCCATGAAACATGGACTGGAATCACATAATAAATTATGTCAAACCATTGAAATAGTCCAAGTAATGCATGTTAGAGGACTCAACACACAAAGCTAACAAGCTAGGTTTAACCATAGCTATACAAAGCAAGTCATGCATGACCAAGACAACACAAATTAGACCTTAAACATGGTAAAACATGAACAAAGTCTTCTCAAAGTTAAGCCAAAAGCATGCTAAAATGACATGTTACAACATGATGCATGTTAGGCTATTTCATGGAACTACACTACAAGTGTAAGGAGCATGCAAAGGCCAACCCAACCAAACCAAACCAAACCAAAACAGAGTCATGACATGGCAAAACATCACCAAAAACATGCTGAAATGGAAAGAAAACAAGCTAGAATGACATGCTACTTCATGAAGCACATAAAGCTAGTTTGTGTGATTTACACTACAAGTGTATTAACCATGCATGGGGTGACCAAAGAAAGAAAAAATAGTGTTATGCCTCAGCAAAACAAACACAAATACATGCTAAGATATGGCCAACATAAGCTTAACAAAGATGCTCAAACATGAGGCATATGAAGCTAGTAAACACAATACAAGGAGAAGGGATGACCCTCTCCTATTTAGGACACCAAAACCACCTTTCCACCACTGAAAATCCTCTAAATTTTAGTGGTAGAAAGGTCATGCAAAGGCTTCACCAAGAGCCCAAAGGGATGGCTCAAAACAAGGCCTAAGAGGGAGTAAATCACCCCAAACGAAAAAGTGACCTTAAACAACTATTTTAAGCATGCAAAAACAGAACTTTTTCTAGTTAAGAGTTAAGCTTAAAAACAGATGCAAAAGGGTCCAAAGGCTTAAGCAAAAATGGGGGTTTTAAAGGTCAAAGACTCACCCTTGAAGACCTTCTCTACCACTGCAACTCCAACCACTTGTTTGAGCTCAAAGCAACCCAAGAACACCAAAATCAGCTCCTAAGCACCTCAGTAGCAAAAGGATGGTGTTTGAGTGTGTGTTTGTGTGAAAAAGCAAGACAAAACTACACTTTTGAACACAAAACAAGAGCAAAATGAAGAAGTATGGATATAGGCTATATGTATAACTCAAGGCTCCATTTTCTGAACCTAGAGGAGGGAGGAGAAGCCTCCCTCTTATAGAAACCAAAAGGCAAAGCTTCTTGGAGAAGCTAAGCCTCAAACAAATCCCTTCATACATGTGTATGGAGCATAGCCCAAATGTCCTCCAGCTCTCCAAAAAGGTGTCAAAAAGCAGCCGACCACTTGAAGTGGTCGACCTGCTACTTAAAGTGATCGGCTGACCACTTCAAGTGGTCTTCCAGAGCAAAAATTGGTCGGCCATGGTGGGAGAGAGTCCAAGGCATGAAAGAAAGCTAGGGGTATGGTGGCCGACCAGAAAATGTGGCCCAAAGACCAAGCAAGCCAGTTATCCGACCAAAAAATTGGCTGGCAGAAGGAAAAGTGGTCTCCAAGGAGAAAAAGTGGTCTCCCACCCTTGTACTACCTTCCAAACAAGGAAAACAAGGTTTGTACCAAAAACAAACCAAAACGGATGCAAGACGAGAGATCGGGAGGCAAAGCACGGGGCCGAAAGCCCCGAAAACTAGCTGACGAGCACCAAAAGTGGTATGCAACCACAAAAGTGGTCTCCCGGACCACAGTGTTCCTCTAGGCAGAGGAAACAAGGTGTGGTTCAAAAAACCACGCCAAACAGAGAACGTTAAGCGGTCCCGAGACAAGGCACGCGGCCAAAGGCTCCAAAAACCGGAAACTAGTCTCCAAATGAGAAAAGTGGTCTACGACCACAAAGAGATGGTCTACAAGACCTCTCCCTCCCTCCGCGAAGAGAAACAAGATTCGGTTCACAAACCGAGCCGAAGTACAAAAGAGTTTAGAGACCCGGAGGCAAGGCTCTCAGTCAAAACTTCGGAGACTCGAAGCAAGCACAACATGCACCATCACCGAGCGCTCAATCAATGACATCTAAGTCTTAAGGTTGGTCAAAAATGGGGTGTCTACAGTACCCCTTTGCAACAAGGCGGGCTTTGTACTTGTTAACTCCACCATCTTTCTTCAACTTTGTTTTATAAACCAATTTGACACCAATGGGTTTTTTCCCTTTGAAAGTTCTCAAGTGTTGTTTTTCTCTATAGATCTGATCTTCTCATTCATGGGTTTTTTCCATTTCAAATCTTTGACAGCTTCTTGGAATGTAATGGGATCACAATCTGAAAATAATGCAAAATAGGCAAGTATATCATCATTGTCAGATTGATCATCACCACTAACCTCATAGTCCATCATCCATTTGGGTCACTTCCTCGTTCGCTGAGATCAAGAGCTTGCCCTAGCTGTTTGGGCTTCGTTGGGGTCAAGTGGTTGTAGCTGCTATTGGTCTGGCTGCAGCAACATAGTATTAGTAGAAAGGGTTGGTTACAACTGCGTTTTTGCTTCTTCTTCATCAAAACTCACAAGGATTTTGCGTCTTTTTCAGTCCAATTCCACATGTTCTCCTCATCAAAAACAACATCTCAGTTGATGACTATCTTCTCTATGGTAGGATTGAACAACTTGTAGGCTTTCGAATGTTTGCTGACCCCAAGAAAGACACATTTTGCTCTTTCGTCATCTAGCTTATTTCTCTTCTCATCTGGAATGTGTGCATATGCAATGCATCCAAAGATTTTGAAGTGATCAATGGCAAGCCTTCATCCACTCCAAGCTTCTTCTGGTGTCATATTTTGAATGGCAAATGTGGGACTCCGATTCAAAACATGGATGCTCCAATTCACTGTTTCTAGCCAAAGCTTTTTAGGATTCTCCCTCTTGCTAACATGCTTCTCACCATGTTCAGGATAATTTGATTATTCATCTCCAATACACCATTTTGTTGGGGTGTGTAGGCTACTGTTAATTGCCTTTGGAATCCATCACAAAAATTTGCAAATTCTCATGACATATATTCTCTACCGCGATCTGTACGAAGAATTTTAATGGCTCTCCCAATTTCATTCTCCACTTGGGCTTTGAAACTTTTAAATGCTGTAAAAGCTTCAGATTTCTCCTACAAAAAATAGACCCAAGTTTTTCGGCTATAGTCATCAATAAAAGAAATAAAATATTTCTTTTTACCATTGGATATTCAAATGACCATCGCGAAAATGCCAAGTCCACGTTGGATCGTTCACCTTGGTCATAGAGTAAGTCTGGGCGTTCTTAATTTGCAGCAGAAAGAACCTATTTGGTGTCATCTTAACATGAGCAATTAGACCCCTTTCAAGATCATAAACTTCATAAGCACCTTCTTTGATTATAGCCACATATCCCTTATCTTGCAGTTGTCCCACACTTAACAAGTTGCTTTTTAGGGCAGGAATATGAAAGACATTTAAGATGGTTTCAATATTATCCTCTTTAGTTTTGATTTGAACAGCACCATTTCCCATAACATTTACGGTTGAATGATCACCAAAACTCATAGTAGTATGAAAATCTTCATTTAAATGAGAAAAAAATGACTTACTACCACGCATATGATTGTTGTAGCCTGTGTCTAGGTACCATATGTCTGGTTTGAGCTCATTCTCCTTGATATGGAATGCAATCAAGAGTGTTTCTTGTTCCTTTTCCTCTGCAAAATTAGACTTCTCTTCCTTTTCTTTGTCACTGGGCAACTTGGTGTAACAATCAGAGCAGTAGTGACCAAACTTGTGACACTTATAGAATTCAATGTTAGATTTGTCAAAGTATTGATCACGACCTTTCCCTCGACCTTGAGAATAATCTTCATGTTTGAAACTTGTATGATGTCTGCCTCCATCTCTATGTCCCAAACCTCCTCTTCCTCTTCCTCTATCTCTACCTTTGCCTTTTCCTCTTGAACTTAAGGATTCAGTAGAGGTTGAAGCTTTCAATGCTTGCACTTCAATGGTGGTGCTGCTCCGGTATATCTTTTGCTCATGAACTTGCAATGAACTCTACAGCTCATCAATTGAGAGTTCATCAATGTCATTTGATTCTTCAATTGAACAGACAACATAGTCAAACTCCAGTGTCATTGATCGAAGAATCTTCTCGACTATGGTGACGTCAGTCATCGTGTCACCATGCAGCCTCATCTTGTTTGTAATTGCCATTATTCTTGGAAAATAGTATCATTCACTAATTCTCCCTGCTTCATTTGAAGAGTTTCAAATCTCTGCATAGTGTTTGAAGTTGAAACGCTTGACTTTCACCGAGCCCCTATATTTCTTCTTCATTGAATCCCAAATCTCTTTGGAAGTGTTTTTTTTTTTTTTTTAGAATAATCTCCAAAATGGAACGATCTATTGCTTGGAACAAATAATTGTTCACCTTCAAGTCCTTCAACTTCTGCTCATCAAGTTTCTTTTGTTGTGCTTCTATTAGAACTGCTCCATTTTTCGATTCAGCAAAACCAATTTCAACAAGAGTCCAATACTCTTTGGATCTCAGAAAATTCTCCATCAACATGCTCCAATGATCATAGTGACCATCGAAACGGGGTATCGCTAGATGGACATAGTTATCGACTACCTTATCAAACGCCATGGGTTCTTGCTGCAAAAAGAAAGAACGCTACTGCTTCTGTGGAGAGTTTTACGATCAAGCCCCAGTAAGTGGCTCTGATACCAAATGTTGTGAATCAAAAAAAAAATCACAACACAAAAAATATTTTTGGAACTAGAATACTTCAATTAAATTCAAAGAACCGATTACAATTTAAATAGAAAAATATCCAACAAACTAACCAAGAAAATAAGAACCAACTAGTTTCATGACTCAACACTTCTCCACTATTAGAGTAGTCCTAAAGAAATGGCATACACTAATCCATGTCAACAGCCTTCCTAAATAACAGGTCAATCAAAACTTATTGAAAAATAAACTTTTAACATTAATAAGGTGAGAAATGATAAGAAAATAAAAATGTGAAAAAGACAAAAATCACCCTCTATCCAAAGGTTCCTATAAGATTATTTAAAAGATTCTCACTAGATTGAAAAATATCATGCAATTATAATATGATTAGCTCTTGTTAATTGAAAATATATGTACTAAGCATATTTTTTTGGAAAATTCTATGATATACTCTTTTTGGAGTATCATATGTTATAATTATGATATTTGTGATATTTAGTTATGATTTTTTTTTTTTTTTTTGGTTGGTGTTGTTGTTGTTGCGACCTTAACAGGATTTAGTTGTGATAAACCCCACGTTTGAGGGTATGTATCAAAGTATAACCTTATTAATAATTAAATATTTGTTTCATTAATAAAATTTATGAAATATAAAATGCTATCAAACTACACATGTATATTAGCTTAGATTAGATTATTAATCATCAACTAATTAAATGCAAACAAATCATGGATCCATTTGCTTGGATTTAGGATGTAAGATATAATTTGTGAAAGGAATTAAAAAATAAAATTAAAAAAAATAAAAAAAAATTAACTTTTATTAGTGTTATTATTATTTTATTTATATTTATATTTATATTTCATTTCTCTCCATAAATTATGCATTTCTCCTTTTATGCAAAAAGTAAAACCAAATTAGAAAATAAATAACATAAAAGACTTAAAAATAAATAAATAAATAAAGTACTTACGGGTGTAGAGGGTCAGAAATTAAGCCCCAAATTAAGTATGGACCCAAGCACTAAGATCGCCCTGAGAAGGCGACCAGGGATAAAAAAGCAACATGGGCAAAAGCCCAAGGGAAGTGGGCCAACAAATGGACCGAGGCAAGTCCGACCCACCAGGGCTCTAGATGGACTCAACGACAAGAAATGCCCAAGTCAAGTTGCAGAGGCAACGCCTACAACAGTGAAGTTGCGGAGGGAACATGTGCAGCGGCAAAGTTGCTGAGGTACTTTGCCTCAGCGCCGCCATTCCTATTAACTTCGGTTCCGCCGCCATTTTAAGTTACCGAGGGAACATATGCAGCGGCAGAGTTGCTCAGGCACTTTGTCTTAGCGCCGCCATTCTAAGTATCTTCGGTGCCGCTGCCATTCCAAGAAATGTCGGTGTCACGATCATCTGGAGTTGTCGAGGGAAAGAGAAGACTGAGGCAACTAAGTTGCAGAGGCAATACTTGCAGCGCCCAAGTTGCAGAGGCATTTTGTCGGCGCTGCCATCTCTAATATCTTCGATCATGCCGTCTGAACTCGCCGCAGGAAATGACTACCGCAGCAACTACTACTGCATCAACTAAGTTACAGAGGGAATATCCTGCCAAGATGATAGCAGCCTTTAAGAGAGGCTTCTCTCTGTAAGTAGAAACTAATGCCAGGCCCTGATAGCAGGCCCCAAGGCATTACTGGCCTAGGGCTAATAGCAGGCCCCATAGTTCATTTAATTTGGCGTTGATAGCAGGCCCCAAAATTTACTGGTTAGAGCTGATAGCAGGCCCAGAAATACTAGTTTACCATGGCAACCCCGCGAAGATGGGAGCAGGGTAGCCCGAGTATAAGGGACTCCCTTTTCATTACCCAGGTCGTGGACTTGCTTTAGTTGCACAGGCAGGACTAAGGAAGCCCCCTTGGGGTTGGTACTAAGGCACAGCATGGCTAATAGCAAGCTTGGCTGTGGCCTTCACCCTGGGAAGCTGGGGAGTTTATGGTTAGGTGGCTAAGAGTGGAGGCTTCGCTGAGGTGAGCATGAACATAGTCAATAGTAGACTAATGGTGTCCCGAGAATGCATGTACTGGCCAAATAAAACTGAGAAGGCAAGTGCAGTGGTGAGGTCCACCGTTGCAAGTGCACTTACTAAAGTTCAAGCTGAGAAGGCAAGTGCAGAGGCAAACACTCCCGCTGCAACTGCACTTGCTGAGGCTCAAAAGGGAGTTGCAGTGCCAAACAGATAGTATATAGTACATGCAAAGGGACACGTGGCACCTTCAGCCTGGTGGCTCAAGGTAGAATATTCCATATGATCCTCTAGGACACATGTCTTCTCTCTATTTGGCCACTTGGTGTCCTCTTGGTACTAAGGAAAAGCCTATAAATATGACCCATTTCCCAAGGTTCAAGAAGAAGAATTTTGGGGATTTGGGGGAGATACTGCCTATTTTGGCACTGCCATTGTCTTCTTCTTGAGCTACTTGCTTCACCCGCACCTAGCTACACACTCTTCAACTCCGAGATAGTTGCTGCTACTCATTCTCTAGCCACTTTCACCATTATTTGACCATTAACATAGTTTTGCCTCTCTAATCACCTCTCTAACCTTAAACCCCCCTACATTTCTGGCGACTTCACTGGGGAAGGCTGCTTTGTTGATGGTTCATACCCGCAGTGGTTTACACACTTCACTGGAAAAGATGACAGAGAATGAAGTTCAGCAACCCCCACGGTAGCAAGGCTCTTCCAATGACGGAGCAGCACATGCGGAGAACCATGACAACAATGTCGTGATTGAAGCAGTTCAATCACTCCAGGATACGTTGAGAGAGATCTTTGCAGCCCTGCAAACTCTCACTGAGGCTATTATGGCCATGGCTTCTAGACCAGTTCCAGTGCAAGCACCTCCACATGTGGCAGTCCCAAACCCAATGCCTAACTCGTTCCCTGAGGTTCGAGCTCCGATGCAGGTGCCTCTGGTGATACCTCAAGTGAATAGCACAACTGTTGGTTTAGCTACCCAGGAGCAAACTGGAGTATTCCAACCCACTCACTTTGTTACTCTAGCCGATGTACAAGCTATGCTCGAGCAAGAGTGTAGCAAGAAGCAACTACCATCTCTCCCAAACCCAAATGTGAAACCCTCATACTCTCAGGAGATATTGACTATGCCATACCCTACTAGGTATATGGTGCCCAAGTTTATTAAGTTCGATGGAAAACAAGGCAATGCCAGGGAACATGTGGTAAGGTTCATTAAAACTCTTGGTGTCCATGGCAGTGACCACTCTCTGCGCTTTCGGGAGTTCTCCAAATCACTCACCGAAAGGGCTTACAGTTGGTATGTGAACTTGGCTCCTAACTCGATCAAGAGTTGGGAGGAGATGGTAAACAAGTTCCACACGAAGTTTTTCCAAGTCCAAGAGAAAGTCACAACCCTCACACTTGGGCGAGATGTCCAAAAAGAAGGCAAAGACCTATTGGACTATGTTAAACGGTTCCAAGACAAGGCTATTGACTATCACGAACCAATAGATGAAGCTCACTTAGTCAGCATATGTGTGGAGGGTGCCATACGTGACTACAAAATTTTCTTGGTGAACCATAATCTGCCTACCTTTTCAACCTTGATTGAGGCAACTAAAAACCTCAGTACCACTGTTCCTTTACACAGGTCTCGTGACAGCCACCGCTACTCCCGTAGTAGCAGAATTGCTGCGGTAACCTTTATAGGAGGGAGCCGCTCGCAAGCAGAGGCCTCGTCCTCTCAAAAGAGAAAGAGTTATGAGGACAAGAATCCATATCCTTACAGCCTTGAGAATGTTAAGGCCTTGGTTAAAGAGTGGGTCGTTGATGATGAACTTACTTTGCCTCCGGTTGATGTTACTCCAACCAAAAAGGACAAAGAAAGCCCAAATTATTGCGCCTATCACAGAACCACCAAACACCCCACTAGGGACTGCCGGACGTTGAAAAATATCTTCAAGAAGAAATTTGACGCGAACGAGCTAAAGTTCAAAGATACATGTAATCGTGATGTACGAAAGGACCCTTATCCTAACCACAAGGAGAAATGGAAGAATGCACACATGATTGGCTATCTTGGGCCTGTGCATGATCAAGTGCACATGGCGTCCTACTATGATGAGTTAGAAGAAATCACAACTGGCCAGTTCCCTGAAACAGTACCTGTAGAGGCAAAATTCGCAGAGGATACTCATGCTCAAGCCTTGCAAAATTCTGTTAAGTTTCGCACTTTCTTTGACCAACTGGGGCTGAACCAAGCTACCAAGATGAAAACAACAAAGGCCTTCATCAACATCTCTGAAATGCACCATGCTGAAGTTGCCGAGACTAAGGAGTATGTGCCTCGGCACATCTAGGAAGATTATGGGGCCATTACCTTTTTAGAAGCAGACAGAGCATACCCATTTTCCCATAATCGCCCTCTTTTCATCACAACTTACATCAATTATGTAGAGTTCAAGCGTGCTTTCCTAGATGGTGGGGCATCCATAAACATCATTACCGCTGACACCTTTGCAAAGGCTGGTATCCCAGAGTCCAGAATGGTTCGCCAACCCATTACTGTAACGGGGTTTTGGTGGTGAGAAAAAAGTCATTAGGGCCATGTTGTAGTGGACTTAACAGTTGGCGAGATTCGTTCCGCAACTAAGTTCCATGTAATTGAAACAGATACAAATTACCACATGATACTTGGCAGAGCTTGGATGCACCGATATGGGGCTATCCCATCTAGTTAACACCAATGTATAAAGGTAAAGTTGGGAAAGCGCACAGTTACCATAAATGCGTATGAAAAGTCATTCGGAGTGGAAGATGTAAACTATTCGGATGCAGTTTTCTTTACTGAATTGTCAACAGATAAAACTCCAAGGACTGGTAAAATTGCAGGGGTAAAATTGCCAAAGTGGGAGGACATTCGAGATGCAGAGGCTGCTCCAGAAAGCAGTGGACAGAAAAGGAGCAGCAAATCCATAACTCTTCTACCCAAGATTGTCAAGGTGCACGAGGGCGGCAAGACAGTTTACTACCTATGATGGTTTTGGGGGCCAGACTTCATACCCTGGGAGGATGGCCCCAAGACGAATAAATGTGATGATGATGAGTCCCAAGAAAGGTTGGTGGAAACGCCTGAGCCCGCCCTTGAATGCATGCAAGATAGGCCTAAACCCCAACAAGAGGTACTTGCTGAGGTCAACCTCAGTGACTCACCTAGGCAGAGCAAGCCGATGTTTGTCAGTGATACAATGGCTCCAGCAGCTAAGGCAGAATTGATAACACTACTAAAGCAATACAATGATGTCTTTGCTTGGACATATAACGAGAGACCTGGTCTTGACCCATCCCTTGTCACTCATCATCTGGACACTTTTCCCAACTCTAAACCGATCAAGCAACATGCTCGAAAATATCACCCTGATCTTGAAACAAAGATTAAAGCAGAGGTAGAAAAGTTGCAGAGGGCCAAGCTCATTAAGCCTATACAATACCCAACTTGGCTAGCAAATATTGTTCCTGTGCAGAAGAAGAATGGTCAGATCAGGGTCTGCGTAGACTTTTGCGACCTGAATAAGGCTTGCCCGAAAGATGAGTTTCCATTACCCCATGTTGATACACTTGTTGATTCAACTGCGGGCCATCAAAAGCTCTCTTTCATGGATGGGTTCAGTGGTTATAACCAGATCAAAATAGCACCAAACGATGCAGAAAAGACAGCTTTTAGAATGCCCTTGGGAAATTTTTTCTATACGGTGATGCCCTTCGATTTGAAAAACGCGGGGGCAACCTACCAACGGGCTATTACTACAGTGTTCCATGACATGTTGTATCACGAAGTGGAAGTATATGTAGATGATATGGTGGTCAAGTCTACTAAGGCAAACCGCCACCTCTGCGACTTGGAAAAGGTTTTTCAACGTTGCTGCAAATTCTGCCTCAAGATGAACACTCTCAAGTGTGCCTTTGGAGTTACTGCCGCCAAGTTCCTTGGCTTCCTTGTACACCAGCGGGGGATTGAAGTAGATGAGAACAAGATCAAGTCAATCATGGAGATGCCACCGCCACACTCTCAAAAAGCTTTGAAGAAATTCCTAGGCAAAATGTCATACCTCAGGAGGTTTATTCCAGCCCTTGCTGAGATAACCTTTCCCTTTGGGACACTATTGAAAGGGAATCACAAGTTTGAATGGTTGTAAGAACACCAACAAGCATTTGATATGGTAAAGCAAGCACTTACCTCCCCACTTACAATGATTGCCCCACAGCGTGAAAAGGCTCTACTACTGTACCTAACCTCTACTCCTCGGTCTATTGGAGCCCTACTTATTCAAGACATAGATGGAATTGAGAAGCCAGTCTATTACATCAGTCGCAAAGTCAATGGTGCCGAGTCGCGATATACTCCAATTGAAATGCATTGTTTAGCCTTAATCTTCACAGCGCAGAAGTTGCGCCACTACTTTTTGGCACACCCGATCCAGGTTGTGACCCGGAGTGATCCAATTCGCTACTTACTAAGCAAGCCCGCTCTGATTGGGAGAATGGCAAGATGGCTCTTGGCTCTAGCGGAATATGATGTCACTTGTGTCACTCCTTAGGCTATTAAGAGCCAAGCACTTGCAGACTTACTGGCCCAGTTCCCATCTGGCGAACATGAACCTGCGGAGGTACCTCTACCAGGTGAGGTTCATGTCTCAGCAGCTGCAATTGAGACTTATTGGGACTTAAAGTTTGATGGAGCTTCCGGAGCTGGGAAAGGTGGAGTTGGTATAACACTAACCAGTCAAGAAGAAGAGAAGTTTCATCTATCATATAAGCTTGACTTTAAGTGTTCAAACAACGAGGCCGAATATAAAGCGTTGATACTGGGCCTAATAACTGCCTAAAAGAAGGGCCTCCGCAAGTTGAAAATCTAAGGCGACTCCAAGTTAGTTGTTAAGCAAACGATGGGTGATTTTGCCTTGAAAGAGCCCCTGTTGGGCCCATATCGCACTGTAGTCCAAAGGTTACTCACTTAGTTTGATGATGTCCAAATCCAGGATACCCCTTGAACACATAACCGTTTCCCCGATACCTTGGCTACACTGGGGGCAAAGGTGGAGATACCAGATGATAGTATAGCCATCGTCATCGAGAAAAGAACAACACCAGCGATGCTAACCGAAAAACATGCAGAGCAAGATGCTGAGGGGTGGAAAGCAGATATAATCCAGCACTTGAAAACAAGCCAGGGAACAATCAGACCAGCAGAACTTGCATCATTTCTTCTCCTCAAATGAGAGTTGTATTTTTGCAGTCCCAACAACTTGCTAGCAAGATGCGTCGGTAGACAAGAAGTAACTTACAAACTTAAGTAGATCCATGTTAAGTCCTGTGGAGATGGAGATATCAATCTATACCGACGAATACAGAGACAAGGATATTACTAGCCAGAGATGGAGAATGAAAGTACTGAGTTGCAGAGGCAATGTGCAAAGTGTCAGTCCCACCCTAAGGAAGTGGAAGCCCATTTCTTAAGCAATGAAGAATGGAGGCAACCATATATCGACTATCTAGGAAATGGCACATTGCCTGAGAACAAAGCCGATGCAATCAGAGTTAAGAGGTAAGCCTTCCGCTTCTTCTTTGACCAAGGCAAGCTGTACCGAAGGAGCTTTGAAGGGAAACCTTTAGCGTGCTTATCAAAAGATGAGGCAAATGAGGTGCTGAGGGAAGCCCGCAAGATAAAGTATAAAGGAGGGCAATGATTATATGGACATCTCATTCACCTCGGCTACTACTGGCCAATAATGGAAGAAGATGCTAAAAACTTTGTGAAGAAATGTCAATCCTGCCATAAGTTTGGGAATTGATACATGCACCGGCAGTTGAACTGCACAACATTAAGACTCCTTATCCGTTCCATACTTGGACATTTGACTTGGTAGGCCCTGTAGCGCAGCAGTCCAAAGGCTACAGATGGATACTTGCGGCAATCGAAGTTAGCACCAAGTGGGTAGAGGCTATACCAATAAGGAAGGCAAACGGGGCAGGAGTAGCCAACTTTATCAGAGAGAACATAATCTGTAGGTTTGGCATACCCCAAGTGATACTGTCTGACAACGGAACTCCTTTTGTAAATCGCCATGTTGGAAGGCTGTTGGATACCTACCGGATCAAGCATCACAAGTCTAGTCCATACTACCCCCAAGAGAACAGACAAGCTAAGACGACCAACAAAACCCTCATTCGAATACTGAGTAAAATGATGGATGAAACAGGGGGCACATGGTCTGAACAACTCCCCATAGCACTCTGGGCTTACAGAATGTCAAAAGAAAGCCAACTCAGGCAACACCATTTTCCCTAGTGTATGGGTTTGAAGCTGTGTTACCAGTTGAATTGGCAGTACCCTTAGCAAGAATGGCTATGTCAGCATACTTAGTTCTAGATAGCAGGAAGAATGACATAGAGGCAGCTGAAGAAATAAAAGATCAGGCCTCACGGGTAATGGAAAAATATCATCAATCCATAGCTCGTACCTACAATCAATCTGTTCAACACAAAAAATTCAAGAAAGGGAACTTAGTATGGAAAACAGTTGATGCAATCATGCGGGGGCAACCAATTCCAAAGTTCTCACCCAGATGGGAAGGCCCCTACAAAGTTGCTGAGGCAAACAACAGCGGGTACTACAAATTGACAAGAGTAGATGATGGATTCAGAATTGGTCCTGTTAACTCCAAGTATGTCAAAGAATATTTTCCTTAGTTCCTTTTGTTCAGGAAAAAGAGTTGTAAAGTTTCTTTGTTAATGTTTCCAAAGCAAAGTGTAAAGAAGGTATCATACACTTAGTAAGCCTTTTGCTCTCATATTCACTTAGTTTGACTAAAGTTTTCCATACTTAGTGAAGTGTTTTTTACACTTGTAAAAGCTTAGTCATGATGAAGTTTTGTTCATTTCAAGAGCTTTCCTTATCTTTAGAAGTTATGTAAGAAGCAATGTAAAGAAAAGCGATGAAATGAAACCCAAAAGTACTACCAAACGTCCATACTTTCCATTAAAGTCAAACTTCCAGAACATGATTACAATGTTTGAAAAAGAAGTCATGACAAAAAAAAAAAAAAAAAAAGAAAAGAAAAGTGCGCACCAAGCGCGATGCAACAACAAAATAAGGTAAGGAAAAATGGAAGAAGTCATAACAGAGTCACAAAGTTATATCAAATCAAACCCTTCAAGAGGGAGTTCATCAGAGTCACATCTTGAAACAACTAGGCAACCAATGCAAAGTCCTTCTCTTTGAACCGAGCCAGGTTCTGTCGGTGTTTCTCCAGGGCACCCTCATATTCCTTAATAGTCTCCTCTAGGGACGCAATCATCGCCACATTGTCAGTGTGCTCGAGGAAATCGTCAACCATCTGAAACCTGGCCCTCATCCATGATAGGTTCAAACCATTCCTCTCAAAGCCGCTTAGATTGGCCTCGGCACTCTCCACAAACTTGCTAGGAGTTGTCAGGATCTGCTTGGTAGCAAGGTCACAAATAAAGCCAGCAAGTGACTCCAGCAGTGCCGTCTATCCTACAGATCCAGAGACATTAAAGGCAGTAAAGGTGTCCGGATACAGTGCTTGGATACAAGTAAGGGTTGAAGCAGCTTCGGAGGAAACTTAGTAACTTAGAAAGAAAACTTTTTCTGAGGACTGGGGGACTCTCTCACACCACTGCCAGCTTTAATCACTGGAGGGAGACTGATGGAGCGACCAAAGGTCTGAGGGCGGCATATTTCCCCTGAAGATGACTGCCTAGCGGCAATGGAGTGGGTAGACGCTGGCTGGCAACCGGGTGAACTGGCTTCGCGAGAAAGACCAAAACTACCTGCACCATTATGTCGCTCTAAAAAGAGGTCATCCATCTGGTAATCTCCAATGTTCAAATTTGGGACAACAGTGGTATCCATCCCAGTATAAAAATCTCGAGACATCCCAAGGTCAGCTGGCACCTCTAGAAAATAAGTGGGGTACAAGTCTGCCAGCTGTTCAAAGGTTCCCGAAGCAACTGGATCAGAGGTCCTAGCAACAGTAGTAACAGTGTGGGCGGCTAAGGTGATAGCTACCTCTGCAAGTTGGTCTAAATTCAGAGAGGTCACAGTAGGAACAGTGGCAGCAGCCGCTACACGTGCACTCTCCTCAGCCACTTGAATGTTTAGAAGTGGAGCCTACTGAATTAACGGAGACTTAGTAGATTGGGAAGAACCGCCAGATGCAGCTCCAATGGGAGGTGGTGCAACTTCTAGCGGCTCTCTCATGCCGTGATCTTCTCTAGGGGTTTTAGGTACGAAATCATCTCTGCCAACAGAGAAATAGCCGGAGTGCACAGAGTCAGAAGGATACGGAGGCTCTAAACCCTCAGTAGCTATATCACCCGCTGCAACTTCCACAGTAGGGGAAACTTGCACATTGCCTACGGCCTTCACAACTAGCTTAGCCTCGGCAATTGGCTCAGCCTCAGCGGTCAGTTCAACTCTCACACTTGCTTCCTCTTCAATGTCTGGAAGAACTGTCCTGTGAGTCTTTAATCTTGTCACCCTAGTAGCAATGGGGAGGTTGTCATCGTCATCTAAGTCTGAAGAAATGCCAACAGCAGTAAAAGAACCCCCTGGGCCAAAGGGCAACATGGTCCGTGGTCCCTAAAAAAACATGAAGATCATGCGGTTATTACAGTAAGCATAATAAGTATAAGGAAATAATACAAAATATTTTCCAAGTATGGATACCTTTCGGAGCCTCTTTCTACAGGGTGAGGCATGTGCCTTAGGAACTGATGTTGCTGCTGCTTGGGCTGCCCTCAGCCTAGAATGGGTCATGCGTACTGTTGCACTCACTTCGGGGGGAACAATCTGCAGGGGTTGAACAGACATTGCCCCAGACGAGTGAGGCTCCTCCACAACGGGCAAGGATAGAAGCTTAAAGCAGCAGAATATGCTGCATTGTTTCCCTTGGCCAAAATGCAGACGAAGGAATAAGTCGGGCTGCGGGATAGGTTCCATTGCAGGGACAACCGGAGCACTATTGCAAAAATTGAAAAAAGAATTGAGATTGCGGTGCCAGAATAAGTTATTATCAAGAGTACATGCACCCTCTCTCCCAAGCGAAGGAAGTTCCATGACTCATAAGCCCTCTACAAGTAGAGTTGTATAGTCACGAGTAAATCGTTGAAAACTCCAGTGGAAATCAGTTTGAGGTGGGGGAGCATATGGGATGCCTTGATCTATCTTGAATTGCATGAGGACCCTGTCCGGCCAATAGACGACACTGGACATGCCTTCTTCATTCCACACAGGCAGAAATCTGGAACGAATCATGGCAACAATAAGGAAAGAATTAGCCTGGACACTGTCGAGAGAAAAATCAATGTGACGGGGCTCTGAAAAATAAAAGGGGACAACAAAAATGCCTGGGAGAGGCTGAGTGAAAGGGTGGAACACGCACTTCTCCATACGGTCAACATAGTCTGAAAAGGGCCTGTTGGTGCCAAGGCCAGGCCACCGAGAGATGCAAGAGAGGGATTGACGCACTTGTCTCGTGACAAGCCGACCCTTTGAATCTAGAACAAGGTGGCCCTCTGCATCAAAGACTTCATCAGTAAAGAAGGGCTCGTGTTCCTTAGGGATGGGGCCCATGGCAGGAAATCTCTCATAGAAAAAGGCAATAAGGAACTGAGTATGCACAAAGCTCTACACGTCATAGCGACCCATGGACTGCTCCATGTCCAAATGGATAAGGTCAAGACGGAAATATAAGTTACCTAGGAAGAGGGGAGCCAAAGGAATTTGATTACCGCTGCAAAGCCTTACAGCTAAGGGAAATCCCAAGGGATTGATGCTTTCGGCAGGGTTACTAGGTAGGACAAAGAAAGATGAAATAATTGACGAATGCGGCCAAGTACAAGTCGTCTCAGTAGCCCGGACCAACTACGGAGTCACGGCTCTCCTCAGTGATGTCCCCTACAACTGGTTGCAAGTCCTTAAAGAAATACTTCAACCAAGAAAGATAGGTAGTCTTATTTCTTTTAGGCCTCTCCTGGAGCAGTTCCCCGGTTCTAAGATTATACCAGGAACCAAACTTCCGTGCCTCCCAAAAGGTGGTTTGAAGAGCAGTGATAGTGACTTGCTCTGCAGGGGTCAGAGACGCTGGCTCAAAGGGGTGATCTCCACGGGTGCTGAGGCATAAGAGGACGACAACATCTTCTAGGGTCGGGGTTATCTCCCTCCATGCCAAAACGAAAGTGTAGGTGTCACAACTCCAACAAGAGACAATCATATCAGTGTTAGTCTACACCTTACCCACCGATAACTCCCTCGAGATTAAAATGGCATTGAAAAGGCGGACATCACGTAGACGCTGCTCGAAGCCTCCATCTGCAATGACGTCATCGACCTAAAGGGACTAATCTACTGGAGGGCCCGAATGAGTG